>PVJI01003356.1:0-125553 GCA_004026765.1 Micronycteris hirsuta
TGGTCTCCATAATGAGTTATTTCTGAATCCCTCAAAGCCCTGGTATCGAGCCTGACACATAATCAGTATTTGATAGGGTTATGCAATGAGTAGTTAAATAATTGGATGGCCCATATGTACGTCACATTGCCACTTTCATTCAGGAAGAGTGCTTGAGAAGGGGGAAAGAGTGCTGCAAAGGGGCAGAGGGAGGGGGCCATCTAAGAACTACAAGAATAGGCACTTTGTAAACAAGGCACATCCATGCAATACCTTCCTTCTTTCTATTGAGGGCTTTGCTTTTCTGGAAAGGAATACCGAAGCCCACTCTCTGTATTTTCTTTCCTTGATTTCTTCACCTTCTGCCTTAGCCACATGTGTGGAACATCTCTCCTCCCATGCTACTCTGTAAGACACAGCCTTCCACCTTTGTTATCAGTGATAGCGTGGGACAGACTGGCAGACACAGCTGAGGGAGCACCACTGTGTCTAGGCAGGGGGACGTGGAGATAACATGTCCGTTCTCCACCACCGCTTCTCGCCACTGGGGTGAACAGTCAATATTTGATCAAAACGAGTTAGAAAACTCTAGTAAGGTTGATTTTCTCTTTCTCTCTATATGGTATCTGTTGGTAAGAAAACAAGAGTTGCACATTAAAATAGGTTAATTACATCTCATGAACTCTTAAGAAGCATAGTTTAATATCCAAGCTGATGTGTGTTGTGATATGAGCATGTGGTGTGAGAACTAATTGCTGAAAGATATAATAGGTTTAAAAATGAGACAATGGCTTAATTTTTTAAAAAATATATGTACATATATATTTTTTCCCAGCAGAATATGCTCAGTATTCCTTAGAGCAGTGGTTTTCAATTCATGCTGTGCATCATAATTTCTTGTGGAGCTTTTAATTAATAATGATAGATATCTAAGCCCAACCCCTGTTTCTAATTCATTTGGTCTGGAGAAATCTTAGGCATTTTTCAATGATGTTCTTGATATAGGGTGAAATACCACTCCCCTGGGGTTACTAAGACATTTCTAATCATCCTAAGGAAAAAAAAATTATAATCTTTTCAGCCCTTTAAATACTACATAATCATTTTTTCATAAGTGGCAAATACTTAAAATCCATAGGCAATTCCATAGGAAATATGCTTAATATGTGTGGGGCCATCTTGAAACAAACTAAGTTGATGGCAGATAAGTTCCTGGTTGCCCGATTTTGGAGATATTTAGAAAGTTGTTCCTTTTAAAAGAAAATCAGCCATATACCAGCCAATGAGTAGAGCGTTTGCAAAAGCAACAAGACTTTCAAGTTCTTTAATGATGCGGTTTACAATGCCACTATCTCCGGGAAAAGTAGTTACATTTACTTAAACCCCAAGGTAAAATGTTCTCTATGAGACCTTTTTCAGCGAGGAAGGGCTTGGTAGAAGAGAGTCATAGATCATTCACAGGCATTAGGCTCCTGAGAATATACTAGAGTGCTCTCTGGCAAGGAAGAGAGGCACAAAATGGATGAGCATTTTGGGATGCTTAGCGAGTCTCTCTTTTGAAGTAGAAAGTGTTAAACTTGAAAATAGGAGAAAAAATAAACTGATCACAGTAAGCTGGTGGCATATTATAAAGAATAAAGGCATTATTAATAAAAGCATTAATGGAATGCAAATTTTGATAATAAAAGGCCAAATGGTGAGTTTCAAGAAAATAAAGCTATTACTCATGCGTGGATATGGAGCTTATATGTTATTAGAGTGTATTCGTACCTGTTTGTATTGCTAATTTGGGAAGTAGAGGGTAAAAGTGCCTCCTCATTATTGATACTCTCTTTCTCTCACAAGATGCTTTCATGGGAACCTCCCAAAGTTTGTGCTGCTTTATAAATCTCACTTTTGTAGTTAATGACAATAAGGAATTTAGATGGAAGGGCATTCATTATGGGGAGTAGTAGTCGATGCTGTTGGAAAGATAGAATGTAACGGACGGAGCATGACCATCACATTGATTACAGTGCACGATATGCTAAATTCAATGATGCATTAGTCAGGATGCCATAGATTATAATATAGAACTAAATGACCTTATTTTTAAAAGTAACTCTTGTTTGAGTTTTTGTAAAACTTAACAAACATGACATCATGATAAACATTTATAGACATGCAGAGCTATTTATATAAATCCAAAATAGAGATATAGAGATGAAGAAGCACAATGGATACAGATAGGTAATAAATTATTATGCAATTCTTTAATATTCTCATGTATAGTTTTATATATTACAGATGTGCTTTCTAAATAAGAACCTACATAGAACTTTATATTTCGGTCATTCCACTTCTTTCCATTCTAAATAAGTTAATTCTGGTCTCATTCAAATTATTCAAAATTGTTTTTTTTAACTATTTTATGTTAACAGAGGGTTCTTCAGAGATGTACCTAGTTTTCCAGAAATACTATCTCCTTAGTAATCCACTAGTCAGATTTTAGGTAGCAGCTGTTAACAAAAGCAGTTTAAGACACTCATGTTTTCTTTTTTCAGATTGTAAAGTTCTAGTGCTGGTCACTGCAGTTAGCATATTCATCACACAATATTATTTTTCAAAGATAACTTAAATTGAGATTAATGATTGAATGCAGACTTTCGAGAGTGCCTCTTAAGTGGAATTATCTTTACGAGATCTCTGAGCAGGAACAAGTAGAAATTCAGTTCCAGGCTCCTGTCTATTTGCTTGTTTGGATCAACTTTTCACAGAAGCTTCAGCTCTGATTTGACATCCTTACTAGGAGCCATGCTCAACCTACACGCCTACCCTGCTAACGTGGTTGATGTATCAAAGCCGTGAAAACGGGCAATCCTGTGTCTAATGCTCACATCCTAGGAGTGATAAGGGGAGTTTGAGATGGAGGCTGAAATTGCACACTCACGTGTTTCAGTTACTGTAAATCATGTTATATGTTGTGTGTGTGTGTGTGATCTTGTATTTTACCTTGGAGATGAGTTTCTTTAGTGCCATGAACAATTACATTTATTAAATATAGCAAAAGTTCATGAGTTGGTCCTTTAATTTTTAGCTTTCTTTTAAAAATTAATCTTAATCTTATCAAGAGTTTGTATATCTTAAACTGATCTGAGTTTATCAGAACTGTGAGGAAAGACATTATATATTTTGGGCACAGTGGGAAAATCGGTGTCCTAGAACTTACAAATGACACCTTTAAAGGTGACTTGACTAACCAGTAAGTGCTGATTTCCACTTTGCTATTTTAAGAGTATTCTATGACAATGAAAGGGCATTTCAAGACCCAGAGGGCAGTGAAAATAGCAAATAGGCATGATGATTGCAAAAGCTCACTAGATTGAGTAAGAGGAAAGGACTTGAAATTATCAGTGTGCACACTGATTGCTGCCGGAATGGTAGGGCGGCCTCGAGCATTACTTTACACAACTGCCTTCACAAAAAAGGTCAATAAAATGCTATCACTGTTGTTCTAAATAGCAGTGGTAGAGCAAATATAAAAATAGATTAAAGGCATATTCCTACAAAGTAAACATCTCCAGACCAAGTACAAAGCAGAAATGACATGAGCACACAATATGGCAGGCAGATCTAAGAGCATAGTTTGCTGCAACCAAGATCTGGAAGTAGGAGGAGCTGTCCTGGAGTTTATATCCTATGGGTCTGCAGCACTGACACGGCTGTTCACGAAGGATGTAACTGGAACTAGGTTAGTTCCTGGTGCGTAGGATGGAGTGTATACAAACTGGTGTGTAGGATGGAGACTGATTGAAGGGAGCACCTTTTGGCAGGCTCTGGCCTTCCGGAGGCTGTAGCGGGGTAAACTAGTCTATTCATGTCGATATTGTTCCTGCACTACATTATCACAAACTTAGTGGCTTACAACAACAAAAATACGTCATCTCATAATTCTACAGGTCGGAAATCTAGCATGGGTTTCAGCAGGCTAAAGCGAGGCATGAGCAGGGCTGCATCTCTTTTGGAGGCTTCAGGGAACAATGTGTTTCCTTGCCTTTTCCAGCATCTGGAAACGACCTGCATTTCTTGGCTCACAACCCTTGCATCTGCAAGCAGCAGTGTAGCATTGTCAGTCACATCTTCTTCACCGACTCTGCTAACTTTGTCACATCGCTTTCTCTCTGTTATCTCTGACTCTCCTTCATTCTGCTTTTCATTTATTGAAGACACCATGGCCATAATATGATTAAAGATACTGTACTTTATCATATTTTAAAAAATAATAGTGTCTTCAATTTATCAAAAATGACAACAAATTAAAACTTTAAAAAGGAAACAGACAATGAATAAGCACTCAGGATATAAAATTGCTGCAGATAAAATGATCATAAAGGGAAAATTACTAAAATAATTACATTCATGGTTTTCCAAGAGACAAAGAAGTAGCATTTATTCCAGAAGAGCAGTTAGTATAGAAACAAAAAGAGACCTAGAGAAGAAAACTAGTGGATATATAAAATAAATTTTATTATTGTAGAATTTTTTACAACATCTATAATACAGGATTACTATTCTGAATATGCAAATGTTTCCTACTAAATATTTGAAAATATTTACTTAATAGTGAAAATATTTAAACAGATTATCAAAGAAGCCAATTAACATGGAGAATTTTCTCAGCTTCATTAGTAATCAGGGGAAAAGCAATTAAACAGCATATATGTACTATTTACTACTGAACAGATTGGTAAATTTTTAAATGCTGTTACCATGTATAAAGTTGATAAAATAGCTACACTTATACACACCGATTAAATCTAAAACCTATCAACCAGAATTTCAAACTTGGGTATTTCTCCTTGAGAAATATTCATACACATGTGTAAAAAGGTGCACACTAGGATACTTTTATTTACACTGCTGTTTATGATAGAGAAAAACTGACACCAAAAACAGAGAAAAGATAACAAAAGAAAAATAAATAAAGTATAGCAAAAGTATAGTATTTTATATGAAATACAAGACATATAATAAAATTAAATAAAAAGCGCTAAAATTATTTATGTGCTTCAACATGTGGGGAAATTACAGAACATTGTTAAGTAAATGATGTGATTGGCGTAGCATGATATATATTTTAGATATTAAAATATAAAATAACACTAAATAATTTACATGGCTCTATATCTGTATATGTAAAAAAAAATTTAATTCATGGAAGGGTCCAAATCCTATGTTTAATAGTATTTACCTGAGTATAGTGGATGAGTGGGTCAGAAGTAGTGATTGAAGAGGATTTTACCTTTATGAATGATGTCTCTAATTATGTTTGTTAGAAATGTACCCAGCATATTTTCAGTAGTTTGAAAGCAGGCATGGGAAGTGGGAAGGTGTCCATGAGTAAACAAAATCACAAAAATCGGTTAATTCTGAGAGCTGCCAATGTAGGTGCTTGTTATTTTTATTTATATTATGTTACTGTTATTTAATTTATAAATATTTTTCAGGATAGTTTTACCCCCAAAAAATCTTTAAAAAATCTCAATAGATTTTCAGAAAACACAGAACCAATACGTAAACTAGTGAGCAGAGGCATTTATACCAAAAGCAGGATAAGGGGACAGAGATTCAAAATAGATATAAAGGAATAATTAGAAGACAAGCAACATAGCTTGTAGAGTTCCAACATTAGTCTTTTCATGAGAAATCAATAAAGTAAATGACAAAGAAGTAATATTTAAAGTAATAATGTCAGAGAATTTTCCAGAAATGAAAAGTGCACAAGCCCACTGATTAAAAGTGCACATTCTATGTCCAGTAGGACCAATATGAATAAATCCACACCTAGACACATCAAGATTAGTGGGAACATCTTATTAGCTACCAGAAACAAAAGGAAAACAATAGAATGACAGCTAAC
Source organism: Micronycteris hirsuta (assembly GCA_004026765.1). Classification (NCBI taxonomy): domain Eukaryota; kingdom Metazoa; phylum Chordata; class Mammalia; order Chiroptera; family Phyllostomidae; genus Micronycteris; species Micronycteris hirsuta. The sequence continues at coordinate 5,879 of PVJI01003356.1, forward strand.
TTGTCATCAGCAAGAATAGATGCCGGGAAATAATAGCACAGAGGTTTCATGAAAGCACGAAGGTTAAAATCTGTCAACCTAAAATGCTATGCCTAGCTAGACTGTTAGATAAACATATTTTCTGACATTGAAGGACTGAGAGTTTTCTGCCCATCTATTCCCTGAAGGATGGGAGGCCTCTAAGCAAGAAGAAAAGTCAAGTTAAACAGCTAGCCTGGACTCAAGTAATGATGCATTTTTTTTATTTCCTCTTCTCTCAAAAAAATAAATAAATAAAGTCTCTGCTTAATAGTCAGTCAGATTTGCAGTATTTTTCTTTTGGAAAACAGGTGAAGTGAAGAAAAACTTCACATTCTCGTAAAAGTTTATTCCTCATAAAACTTTATGAAAAGTTTACAATTAAGTCACATATTTGACTGATGAGATTGATGCAGTTCATGAAGTGTCTGGTAATCGGTAGTCTTTCACCCTAAAGCAAGCTAACGTAGACAGCAACGTAAAAACGACCTGTAAGTTTTCTTTCATTACTCAATAGGAGGAGCTAAGATATTTAGGTATGTAGACAACCTATTTGTGCATAGGTTACCAAGACTTTCTATCATATGAAGATGTGTTTGGCAAGCATCTTCCCTGTTTTTGAAGTTGGGAGAGTTGTGGAGGTCTCAAAGGGACTTGCTGAGGAAATGTAGGACACAGAGCCAGCAACTGGCTAATTTGCGAATTATCGTCATTTTCATACAAAGGCATAAGGGAGGGAAATGGAATCGCCAGTAATTCCAACACACTCTCTTTCAAATTACTAAAGGAAATAGAATGCATGATACACAATAAGCACTCAACTGTATGTTGAACTAATGATAATGATCTTGTCCTTCTGACCTGTTAAACTTATTTTAAGGGTCAGGAATAATACACCATTTGTTAGATTGTTAATTTAATAGACAATGAGTACAGATGAAAATAAATATAATGAAATAAAAGAAAAGAGATCCATGCATGGATCAGTGATGTTAAAATGTCTTAAATCAAGGCTTATGATTATACCAGTCGTGTACACAGGAACTTTTTGAAGAACAAATAATGGATTTTTTGTTCTTTTGAAAACTCTGAAGTTCTATATAAATGTAAGATAATTTTTTGTTCTTTCAACAGCATTAGATTAGTGACTGGGGGTAAACCTTCCATACTTGTTTCAAACTCAATTATTTACAGAGATCAAATCAAGTTTCAATTAGGCCTATTTATTGTAAATTATGCCTGCTATACAATATGGAAGAGGTTATTAATACAAATAATATTTAGGACTAAGTCTAGTTAATATTTGTATCTGGGATGATTTCGTAGATTTCCAAAGAGAAGAATAGGGTTTACCACAACTGTGATAGAGAGCAGCAGTTTTTTGGCCCTTCAGAAACGGAAAGATTTCATTTTCACAGAGAAAGAACAAGAAAAGAGAGTCAGGAGGGTCTCTGACAGAATATCCATTCAGGCCTATATCACTTGGTTAAAATAGAGATGTGGCAGCCCTTGGAATGACCATGGAGACAACTGCAATGAACTTTGAGAAACTATCCACCATATATTTTGTTGTCACTGAGCCTTGGCAGTCACTTTAAATCTCTCCCGATGCTATTTCTGTCCGCCCTTCTTCATCAAAACTGAAAAATAAAATCTATACTAGACAACACAGACATCATGCCCATTCCTCCACATTCTGGCAGTTAAAGGCCTTGTGTTTTCTAGTTAAGTGATCCTAACCATTCGTTACCAGCTTTGGGATGGAGCCATGAAAATGGTATATGAAATCTTATAATGATACAAACATGCTGAATAGAGTTTAAGGGAAAACATGTAACTGAGTTTGGTTTCTCTGTACTGGAGCCTATTCTCTTCACGCACCTCTTAATATGATCAGACTTCAACCTCAGAGGCTGAGGAACTCGCCTAAGGCCACCTGGCTAACACATGACCCCCCCCTGGGGTGTATTAACATCAAGGCTCATTTTCAGGTTCAAACTAAGAAATGCCTTATGTTTTGAGCATGTCGGCATAAAGTTCTAAATGGAAAAAGTGCCGTGTAACTTCAAAGCCTAACTCTCCTCACTTCATTATATTGCCTCAAGACTACACTGTTAGCTCAGTATGAAGGATACTGGATGATTGATTTTCTTGTTATTTTGTCATGACCCTACGCGTATATTTAATAATTTAGAAAGCAGATTGACTAAAAGAAAATCCACAATGACCTTGCAGCAACTCATAACTATGTTAAAATATCTATCAATGTAGGATAAGTGAAAATATGTGATGATTTGAATATTAACATTTACATAATTCATATATTCCCAGGGGGGACATTTTTTTGATTTGGGCTAGAATTAGCAGCACCAAAAATGGCTTTCTAATTTAGAACCCGTTAGTCTGATAAACCCATATGTGTTACCATGGATCGTGAGGGCACTTAGCTAATGCATCAATATGATCCATCATATGGAAATGTGTGAAGACATTTCCAGTCTTTATGGAGGACATATGAATGTCACCATCGTAGACAACAATAGAATGGCTATTATTTGCCATATCAGACAGGTGTATTATTAATAAGAGATAAAATTAGATTGGACCCTTAAAGTGTAGCTAATATCTAGAACCATGAAATTTCTATTTTAGAAACATTCCATAGACAGTGGTAATTCCTAGTGGGAAAATGTATTATAAAAGATTTTTAATAGAAAAAATATCTAAGTATTGTGTGTGTGTCTATATATGTCTATGCTCCTTAATTCCAAGTTTGCTTCCAAAACAACAGTGACTAATCTAAATGACAAATCAAACAAAACAAAAATCTTTTCAATGCATATAAAAATACTAGTTCAATATCAATGAACATTAGATGCTTTCTCAGAAAAAGATCTGCAGGTGAACAGCTGAACAGTTGACCTCAGCCGTGTAATAACTTATTCCACTGGCAAGTTTACCAGAATGTTTTTTTTTTGCCCACACATTACTACTTAAAAGTAAGGTAGTTTTGAGTATTTGAACACATTTGTTAAGACTTTCATCGTGGCCTTACAAAGATGGTTTCCTTTATTCTAGCTCTCAGTTGCAAAGAGGTCATTAATACGTATAAAAACGTATAAAATTTCTCCTTTATTTACCAAATGCTAGGCTGATTTAGTACTAAGTCTGGCTAAGATCACAGCCTTGAACAAAGAAGACAGATGAGAATCACAGAGTACAAGGAGGAGATTCCAGTCTTGAGCCACTTAAGCCTGCCCAGACAAATGCTGTTGAGTACTACATTGCACTGAATCACTTGCCCACAAAATGGTTGTGATAAGAGCTTTTAATCTTATCCTTGAATTGCTTTATTATACTTGTAGAAATAAAAGCAGGAAAAATATATGAAAAAGGCTATGTATCTTATTTGTCCTTTCTCCAAAAGATACATTGAAAGTCATTTGTCTAAACAGTTACTCTTGACTGTGCTATTTGCATTGTAATACTGATTTGAAGTCCCTGTTCCAAAATTAAAATGCAGAGATTGCACCTTAAGACGTGTATCTTCAAATTATATTGAAGCTTAACCCTGGTGCCCTTTTACTAAGCCTAAAATGCAACGAAATACAATTAGCTCCTAAAATTCAACGAAATACAATTAGTTCTCAATTATCTCCATCAAGAGACTTGAGAACATGTGATACCAAGGAAAATATAGCAGTTGATTTCCAGTTAGATTGCAGTTTTCCTTGTTATTTTAATAGGTGTTTTTCCAATCTCGTTTCCATATCACTAGATATTGCCCACTCCATTTTATCCTCTTGTGTATTTCCCTTCCCACATATAAAGTATCTATTGTTCAGAGAGACGTAGCTATAACTGCAATGTGGAAATCTCCCCATTGCATTCCAGGAGCTGTTTTGTGGCATGCAGAGTTTCCGAGAGAGGGTATGGGAAAGGGAAAGGATGAAAGAACAAGTATCTTAGAGACAACCGATCTTAGCATTTATGTTCCTTCTTCCTGCAATGCCACCATCCCCTGCAATGCTTGTCTCAGAATTAAGAGCCCCCGTGGAGTATAATGATGCTGTTGTATTTTTGTTCATTAGTTTATTCAGTGAATAATTATTGAGCAACTGTATGCCAAGTACTGTTCTCGACTGTAAAATCTGGCAAGGCCCTTTAAGTCCCCTCATAAAAATTCTCAGCGATGGTTATGTATTTTATCTTAATGGGTTTTGGTTCACCTCAGGATATGTCAGAGTTAACAATTTTATCACAACCAAGTTTTTTGTGTTGTTGGTGGTGCCCCTGATTTTGTTTTATGTTTATTATTAAACCAGTTGAGACTAAGGGATTGGATTTCTGTTCACTGTGTAGCTTTTCATTTCAAGACAGTTCTAATTTCTTATAGTCCCTGTAATCATGAATGAAAATTGAAGTATATAATCATTCAACTCAAATGTGTAGCTGATCACTCTAAAACCTGTTCTAGGAAGTAAAGCATAATTTATTACAAGTTGAAGGCAGCATTGTTTCACGTAGTTTGTATTAGGTACTCTCCAAAGTCATTTTCTTAATGTATACCTAATGGATGTAGAGTGAATAAACCTGGCTATTACAATTTCTTTATCTTTAAGTTCACAGAAGAAAGGGATTGTATAAGAAGTGCTGCCATTTTTTTAAATTCAGAAATTCTTGACACATCCACAACAATAAAATTGAAACAAATCCTTTTCTAAAAGTATTTCATGTTTTGAGGCACTATCTGAAAATGCCTGTTCTAATATTTTCCACATTGTAGGCCAACTGAATATTCTGTTGAGAAAAGGGTTCCAGAGCTAGGGAACAAGTTAGGGAATGCTGCTTGATTAAACCCTCCTTGGAAATGTACAATGCACAATTCCATATCAAAATAATTTTTAGAGTAAAGGATCTTGCTTATCTTTCCTGATTCCTTTTAGAAAATGAAAACTATTTGAAACATTTTCATAAGTATTTAGAGAATATTACTAGCACTTGAATATTTCTATTGGCCTTTAAATTTTTAGCAAAGGATGATATATTCCAGTTGCATACATGTATAAATTCATTCTGTTAGTTGCCTGAAATTAACACGAAACATATCAAATTAAAACAAAACAAAACTAAACAGCCCTGGCTGGTGTGGCTCAGTGGATCAAGATCTGGCTTGTGAACCAAAGGGTCACTGGTTCAATTCCCAGTCAAGGCACATGCCTGGGTTGTGGTCCAGGTCCCCAGTAGGGGGCATGTGAGAAGCAACCACACATTGATGTTTCTGTCCCACTTTTTCTCCCTCCTTTACCCTCTGTCTAAAAATACATAAATAAAATCTTTAAAAAAATAGCAGAAAGGTGGTGGAAACTTAAATCAGGAAGAATTTGAAAAGGAATTTCAGAGATACAATTGAGTTGCTCTAGTTCATAGTTAGTGACAAGGAATGACTTATAATCAAGTACTTTTTTTCCTATTCTCTCCCAACTCCAATTCATTTACAGATAAAAAATTGTTTTGTTACTAGATCTGTTACATTCATCTGCTTCTTGGAAACCTATTTTTACTTATGAAATGAGACTTTGATAAGATGAGAGAAAGGTGAGGCAAATGTCTTGCGGCGTCTTCTAGACCACATAGGGGCATGTGTTGAGTTTCATGAAAGAGTTACATGTTTTAAAAAATATGTGCTTCTTTGCACTTCATCACCCTCCCATTGCTAGCATTCTTCTGTAAAAGTAATGTGATACCAGCCATAGCCCTTCAGGTAGATCCATGTCAAAAGTATTTTGAAAATTGTATTTACGATTGGGGATGTAAGTGTTAACAAAACCATTTGCAAGAGAAACTGACTTGTGGCTAACCACACAGCTCTGCTATCCTAGATAGTTAAGGTGCATCTGGACTGGAAGAAGCATAAATACTGTGTGAAAATAATGGTATGGGCCTTTCCTGGGTGTAAGGACCCTTGATATGGGCATGCTGCTTGGACGGCTTGGGAAGCTATGCCCATGATGGTTTTTTAAGCCACGCTTGCATCTCTGAAGAGTGAGATCTCTAATTCAGGGCAGTTACCCAGCTGTCTGATGTAGAGCTGTCCCCCTGAACCTGAACTGTGTCACATAGGGAGATGATGGCTCCCAGAGGGCTGTGTGAACTCTCATCTACAGGAACTGCTGCAAGGACTCGTAGAGAGGACCCCTGTCATCTGACCTGTGTCTTAAGTAGACTCACACAAGTGTGACTGTCATAGTCTTGAGTGTATGAATGTCTACATGAATCCAGGAAGAACCCCTGGAAGGCAATTCAGTGACGTTTCTCTTCTCTCCAAATATGAGGCTTAATTCTCACCCTCGGTATCATGTATAAAATGGAAAGACTAGAAAGGCTATCTCCAAGTGTGGACCTCAGATTGCCCTCAAAAGGGTGAAGATAAAAAGCTAGATGATAGCTTTTCAGGACCTGCCTTAGAACAATTAACTCAGAATCTTTGGAGATGAGGGCCCTACAGTCTGCATGGCTGGACAATGCACTCTTTAGATTACTTTCTCATTTCTGCCTTCTATGACCGTTTAATTCTAATGATTTATTCCTTTCATTCTAGATAGTGTCTGAATGCAATTAAATTTTTCATTTCTTCAGAAGACCATCAAAGAGTAAGTAACTAGGAGTTTCTGAAATGACAACAGAATGAAAGGGAAGATCTTTTTAGTTAGTTCAGATTTTGAGGAACTCCATCCTTTTCCAACTCTTCTTGGTCCTCTATGATCCTTCAAACATATAGCTTCTTAGTACCATATGATCATTTTTTTGTGAAATGTTGGTTTGTCCTTTTTTTAAACATGCTGTCACTATTGGCACAGTTTCCTTGATTGTAAGGTGGTGTGATTCTTGCTAGAAGGTCACAGATTGTATTAGGTCTTACCAAACCAGTGAAAAAATCAATACTTTTACTCTCTTTAGAACTAGTTTTATATATACTTGAGATAAAAGAAAAAAAAATCCATCTGTTGTTCTGCTGAAGTTACCAAGCCTTCCATTAGTCTAGGTTAAGTTTCTGGGGTTTTGAATTTCATTTTGGTTTCTAATATTGATTTATATTTTATAAATACTTTGTTGATTACAAAAAAAAGCCTTCAGTAAAGTCTTCCCTTCCTATGGAACTGCTTTAGTTCAAAATGAGAAGTATTTTTCAGTGATTCAGTTTCCATTTTAGGACTTAACGTTATTAGTGATATAGAGAATTACTCTGAATTACAAAAGGTTAGTAGACAGTAATTCAGGTCACCCGGACTTATGTACTTATTTTAGGCTCTTGAATTTAAGAAACCTGAATAAGATTCAATCTTACTTTCTCCATTTTATCACAATGTTATGGAAAGTTGTTTAAGATTTTATACCCCTTCAGGGCATGTATCTTTGGCACCTTTTTATTTCCAGCAGTGTTTTTACACTGCAGACATTTTATGCACACTTTATAAATGAGTGAACCAATATGTTGTGGAAAAGGGGGAAGTACTGCTTTAGGTGGAAGTAAAAAGCAGCACTAGCCATCTGCCATATTATACCTCCCCCACCACCTGCTAGCTCCACTCCTCACCTCTACCCTCCCCCACGCATTCTGAAGTTCTCAAACTTTTTTCTTTTGTTCTTTAGCTTAGCCAGACCTCCCAAGAGTAGTGACCCATAAGCCAAAAGCATCTTTCCATTTTTCTAAGAATCAGACTTTCTACTCCTTCAGCACCCCGATCCGAACTTCATGTTCTAAGGAGAGGAACCTGAGACAGGAAGATACATAGCTGGTAGAATCCCATGAGCAAGTTTACCCTCAGTGGGTGGTATTTGTACTTTAAAAGATGATGGAAACGTTCAGTGATATAGGCTTTAAGTTTTCCCAGTGGTAGAATTTCAGGCAGTGTGACAAAAGAAAAAAGCATTTGGGGACAGGATCTTAAAATCATGCCAGAAGGCGACCTCCTTTATTTTTTTCTACCTCCAAGTTTTGTGGTTGTACTGTAACCTGACTTGATTTTTGGTTTATAAGATACGTTTTAGAAGTACCCTTCTTCAGAAGAGGTGCCAGAATGGAGAGGGAATGAGCAATCTCTCACCTTTTGTACCAGCCATTCTCAACCTCGGCTGCACATGGGAACCACCTGGGGAGTTTAACTAACCTCATGTTCAGGCCATACTGCAAGCCAATTGCATTGGATTCTCTGGGGGTGGAGTGCGGGCATCAGTATATTTAAATCTCCCAGGACCACTATTCAAACAAGGATGCAGAATGCAGTAGGCATCACATGCCTACTGAGGACACATAGTTACATTAAGAAGCCATGTGAGAAAAAAGCTGGTGGAGTCTGTGGGAACTGGAGAGCAAACACAGTAGTGCCTCAGCTTCAACCATGTGTTGAAGGGAGGGGGGCAGGTTGACAGAGAGACCAGCTCTAGTGGCAGGTCCCCTGCGGTTCAAATATGGTTCTACCCTTTCCTGTGAGAACTTCAGCAAGTGACTCCTTTGTGCTCCCGTTTTCTTGTTAGCAAAATGAAGAGGATAATTACACCTATCTCTCAGTTTGTTGTGAGGATTACATGAAGTCATAAGCATAAAGTGCTTAGCTTTTGTTGGGCACATAACAAACACAGTCTGACTCTGCATATTTGTGCTAATTATGGTGATAATGAGCCCAGAAATACCAGAGTTCACTTGTCTTCTCTTCAACAGGCAGTCGGTTTCCAATCTAGGGAGAAGAATGGAAGAACACACAAGAGTTAGGGAAAAGGGTGTCAAAAGATTCTCACAATAGTCTTAGTATTTTTCAACTTTTTTTTACATTTTTCTATTGCCTTGTCCCACTCACAGTGACCCCCCCCCCCACATACACAAAAAAACACCTGCTTGCAATCGTTATATCCTGCCATTTATGGCTCTTTTAGATTCTTCTATGTGCAGTTTCATGAAACCCCCAACAGACCGGAAGTGACATGTGGGCATGAGTGGATGAATTAGTAGCTACATCGGTTTAGATTTTCTGTATAGCACACTGTCTCAGAACAAACATTAAATATATAGTGGCTTAAAACTACAGATGTTGCGTTTTTGCCTCATTATACTCTGAGTTGGCAGTTGGTCCTGTGCTCTGCTGAGGGTTGGTCACTCATCCACCTGTGTCACCCGCCGGTCATCAGGGCAGCTCTTTATTTCAGAGTTGGCTGGCTGTAGCTGGGGCCATAGGGATGACTGAGCCATGTGTCTCTCATTATCTAGCAAATACCCTGGGAAGTTTTACGTAATGATAGCAGCTCCCAGGAGTAGAAGCTCTTGAGGACGTGGCTCAGAATGACCCTACACAGCTTCTGTCACATACTTTGTTTGTACTGTTATTCAAGTACAGTTGTCTCCATTTTCCCCCCACCACTCTCCCCTGCCCCACCCACCCCCACCTTCCACTTCAATCCTAACCCCCATTGTCTTTGCCAGTGTGTCCTCCTTTGTACATGTTATTTGATGACTCTTCCCTTTCTTTCCCCCATTCTCCTCCTCCCCTCTCCCGTCTGGTTACTGTCAGTTTGCCACATATTTTTTATCAAAGGAGATCATATGTCCAGCCCATGTCCAAAGGATATGGAAATGGACTCCACCTTTCCTTGCTAGTGGAAGTGAGGCTCTTTCATGGGATTGAGGGAAAAGCATTTCATTGACCCATGCACAAGAGATTGCGGTGTGGCAAGATTTTCTTGGGGAGAAATAGAAGGTTGCTCCTGTGTCCCATTTCTGTCCATTTTGCCATGGAAAAAGTCCAACTGCATCTTCGGCAAGGCCAAAACAAAGACCAGTGTCCGAAGTTTTTGTGTCATATTAAAGCTTAGTCCAGTGCTGTGGAATCCACGGTCACTTGTGTATGGAGAAAGATTGCATGAGTGCACAGGGTGAGTGAGGGTCACCAAAACAGAGAGACAGTGAGATAGAACTTCTTTGTTAAACTGGGATTATATTGTCTCTGTTTGGGGAAGACCAGGTGATTTTTCAAAATAACCAATCAAATTCCCAAGGATTTGTGGACTTCTGATAGGTCCACCCCCTAGGTTAGATTGACAGGCCTCTATAGTCAGGCACCTGCCCCCACATCATTTTGACTTCTATTGCACATATTCTTTCTGATTCCCTCAGCTGCCCCCAAAAAATTGGGTATGGAGGGGGGAAGGGAGGGTATTAATCCTTGGCAGGGCAATGCTGTGGTCCCCTGGAGTCTGTGAAGCTGTGGCTTCTTGGTGAAGTAAACAGGCTTATGCTCCCTGGTTGACTATGCTCAACAATGTCCTATTCCCTTTGCTTTCTTCATTTTTAATAATTAGCTAACTATCCACAGTAACATGTTGATGTAAGTTTCTGCATAGTATTGTGGCTATTTTTTGTAATCTTCCACAATACCCTGTTGAAATATGACCAATGGGTGCAAGTGAGGTTAGAGTGATGGTATATAAAAAGCATATTAGGGGTTAAATTAAACATCAAATTAGAGGTCAGAGTTTGGGCATATAACAGTCATTAGAGATAGGGTTTGATGAATAATCGGGTGTGCAAGGTGAGGGACAGAGGACTTAAATGAAAGCTGAGGCTTCTGTTATGAGAATCAAACTTTGATTCAGTGAAATAGGAAAGCTGAAAGGTGGAAAAAGACCACAGGGCTTTATCTATATATTCTCTTACAGCAGACCCTGAACTGTATTCCCTTTCTACAATAAAATTGATTTTTTTCTAGGGAAAAAGCCCTAGAAAAACCATTTCCCCCCAAGGACAGAGCATATATTAAACTCATTAATTAAGAACCCAACACTATTCTTTTTCATAGTTGACTCCTTCATGAACTTTTACAATGCTAATCAAATATATAAATAATGTATGTAGTTTACAGTTCGAAAGGTTCCTCCTCTAGTTTTAACTCCAAAGCAGGTTATTCAGTTTTGAAACCAAAATATTTAACTCTGTATTGAGACCAAAGTTCACGTAATATCTTAAGAGAATTTGAGAGAATTTTGTAATAAAAAATATTGTAAAATACACAGTGAGACTTAGCCATTTTCTTTATTAGTTTGTTGGATCTGTATATAATTCTTCTCCAAAAGTTCATTGATTCTTTTGTTATAGATTTGCCCTCCTTAATATAATTTTAATTAATTTTTAAAGATTTTATTTATTTATTTTTAGAGAGGAAAAGGGAAGGAGAAAGAGAGGGAGAGAAACATCAATGTGTGGTTGCCTCTTGCGTGTCCCCTATTGGGGACCTGGCCCACAACCCAGGCATGTGCCCTGACTGGGAATCAAACCAGTGACCCTTTGGTTTGCAGGCCAGCACTCAATCCACTGAGCCACACCAGCCAGGGCTCCTTAATATAATTTTAGGTTGCTTTGCTTTTATATAACCATCTTATATAAGTGACTAGGCTATGAGATAAAGTCAGACAAAGGTAGATATTGTTTTTTCTCTCCTGATTTAGTATTCACAATTATTTTGCTATATCAACATGATCTCTCCTTTTTTCTTTGTGGTGTTTTCCCCAGAAAGTCTTTCTTTTCACTTTGAGTTATGTTACTTCAGGTACTTTTAAAATAGCATATTTTCCTAAATTAAATCTCTTTAATATTAGTTTAGACATATCCAACATCATTCATCCCAATGCTTTTAATTCATATTTCATTTTTGTTACTATTTATCATCATTACTTAAAATGTGTTTTTAAATAAATAAATTTCTCTCTCTCTTTTTTTTTTTTGCCCTTTATCTTGGGCACTTGTTACCAGCTCCAGTTGTATGTATATATGTCTCCACATGAAAAGTGAGGTCCACAGAATGGGATAGCCTGGCCCAGGCAGAAGAGCCATTTACTTTTATTCCTTTATGGTGTTTCCTTGATCTATTACTTAGCCACTGCCCCATCACCGCTGAATAGTAAACCATGTGAAGCTTGGTGATTTCAAGCAACAGTCCCCAAGTCTCACTCAAGCATCTGTGGATCTGCTGAGGGTTGGCTGATCTAGACGGGGCTCAGTCACATTAGAATCCAAGATGTAGGGTGGATCAACACCCATACCATGTGTCTCTTAACCTCCTTGGACTCATTATAGGTTTTTGGGCATGGTGTGTTTTAGGTAGATGGCTCTGACAGCAAATTTTCTATTTGACAGTTTGAATGCACACCAGTAGATGTCTCAATATATAAGATGCAAAGACAAGACACAACATGCAAGTATGCCTTATTGGCTTATAACAGACGACAAGCAATTCCATTTTCCTTTATTACTGAAATCTCCCATCTATTTGTGAATTTGAGCCTTCTTCATCAACTGATGGAATTCTCCTATGACCCATTCTGTCTTAATCTAAGTCTGAAATAGCTTTATATTATGGAAATTAAACATCTTGCATCACAATTTAGTCCAAAAGAGGTTAAAGAAGATGGTTTCCCCTGAGCAAGCAGAGCAGGCTGCAATATAACTTTCTCTAGGTATATTATGTCACGTATTCTTTTAGCATTTATATGAGTCAGATGCATCACATACATATGCATCTATAAATGCAAACAAAGCAAAGATGCTAGCACAATACATACCTTAAAACTTTTATTGCTTTTTTAACTTTAAATCAGTTTTTAAATTTTTCAATTACAGATGACATAGATTATAATATTAATTTCAGGTGTACACTCCAGTGATTAGACATTATATAACTTTTTTTTGTATTTTACTTGTGCTGATTGAAAAGGACATCTACACATATTTTTCACTGAATTCTAAAATACTAACACTAACAGTGGCATTAGAAACCATATAGTTTCTAAACCATTTAGTACATGTTCCATGCCTGTGGTTCCTGTCAGATTAAGGGGTACAACACAGATGTGTCAGTGGATTCTCAGACATCGCACTGTGAGTTAGTGGAAGAACTAGAAAGGAAATCCAGCTCTCCTGACTACCCAATAGGCTTTTTTCTATTTTACTGCCGTACCTCCCAACCCCTGCTGGGACAAAATGCCAGCAGAGCTTGCAGAAGGAAAAATGAGATACAGTTGTGTCCTGAATTCTATTATTGTGGAGACTTTTACAAATGTGCTTTAATTCCTAAACTAGTCTTGCAGGCACTTCAAAGCTAAGAGAATGCTCTTCTGAAAACTTCTCTGGAATCCTATAGTCGACACTGATGTTTCTTATCTTTGAATTCTTGTAGCTCTTATACATTTTGTCACGGGGCAAAAGTTCTGCAGGATACGAAATGAATACTTTTTGCTCCTTTGTACATTCCTGCAGAGATTAGGGAAGTTCTTGCTATTAATTGATGTTATGGTCAACTTGCCCAAAAGACAACCAGAAAATCCATCAATTGAGCAAAGCTAAGTTTATTAGACCCACTACAGTAAAGGGAGACCACCATGTGGATTGAGTCTCGGTAGTGCATCAGAAGGGGATATTCTAGGGCTTTGAACCCAGGCTGGATAATTTTACAGTTGGTCTTGCAAAGTGAGGAGATGGCTGGGGATGGGCTGAGTTTATGTCATAGTAGTTTTGGATGAGCGGACATACAGCACAGGAGTTTTTATATGGTTATTAATCAGTAAGGTATTGGTCTTGCTGAATATAACCTTTGATTGATTTATAGTCTTTTTGTTCAAGAGCAAGTATTTCTTGGAACAAGTAATTAAGTTTTATTGGTCTGAATCCAGGATTTTAAGAACAAAACCAGGGAAGTATACATCCTTCCATAATTGCACAGCACAGGAAAATATATTAGTATCAGTTTTTAATATTTACTTATTAATTGATCATCATGACATCATCCTAAAAATGAAACTTGGCCAATCTCAAATTATATGCAAGGGACATTTTTTAAATAACACTCTGAAACGTGAAGCCGTGTCATTTATTCTACAGATATAATTACCCATACACTTCACAAAGTCTTATGCATGACTTTGTACTGGTGAGGGGTGCCATTTGAATTTGAAGGAACAAAGGAGAAGTTTACTCAGTTATTTTGTCATGTGTTATTGAAACTTGTAATTGGAGTGCTAGTCTCAAAATTAATGGAGTAAAGAGAATGTGAGAAAATCACATCTAGACCCAGTCCCAACCTTCCCTCCTTGAAAAACGTTATTTGGAAAAACTTTTGTTTTTATAAACAGGCTCCAAAAGCAAGAAGCCAGTGGGCTCCCCGTTTTGCTATTGTGCTTCCCTGAGGAAACTGATATCAAAGGCCAAATAAGATGCCAGATGTTTCAAATGAGGAAATGATACCAATGGGCCTCTGCGGAAGAATATCTCCTGCCCACATCTGCCAGTTGCAACAGCACTCTTGAGTGTTGCGTGTGTACATCGTTGAGTGCCAAATTATATCTCCATTCTCCCTCTGCTTTTCTTTATTCAAACTACTGCAGAAACTTCACTTGCACCTTTTGTTTGGTTGTATCCACCCAAGGCTATACTAATCGGCTCCAGTTCAGTCACAAGCACAGATGCACCTTCAGCACTAAAATCTGTGGCAATGCTTAGTTATGTAGCAGTTAATATTTTTGTGTTATCTCCACAATGAAAACACAATATTTAAAAATTTCTCTTGGGGCCCTGGCTGGTGTAGCTCAGTGGATTGAGCACGGGCTGGGAACCAAAGGGTCCCTGTTCGATTCCCAGTCAGGGCACATGCCTGGGTTGCGGGCCAGGGCCATGTGAGAGGCAACCATACATTGCTCTTTCTTTCCCTCTCTTTCTCCCTCCCTCTCTCTAAAAAATAAAAATAAAATCTTTAAAACAAAATTTCTCTTGGGAACTCTTTTTTTAAAGAAAGATTTGATTTATTTATTTTTAGAGATAGGGGAAGGGAGGGAGAAAGAGAGGGAAAGAAACATCAATATGTGGTTGCCTCTTGCGTGCCCCCTACTGGGGACCTGGCCCACAACCCAGGCATGTGCCCTGATGGGGAATTGAATCAGCAACCCTTTGCTTTGCAGTGTGGTACTCAGTCCACTGAGCCACACCAGCCAGGGCTCTCTTGTGAACTCTTAAAATTAGGTTTAAGAAGTACTGCCCTAGAGTTCTAGTAGCAGTCGTATGCCTCTCTTTTAATATGCAGACATTCATTTAGTAAATATTTACTAAGCACCTATTATTTGTCAACCACTATGCTTGGCATTGAGGATTCTGTGGTGAGCAACAATAGATAAGGCCTCTGCCCCTATGAATTTACCGTATAATGGATATGGCTTTCTTTGAATGAACCAGACCGCTAGGAACATGGTCATATTTGTACGTAGCATGGAAAGCCGTAGTACGGAGATGGATGGAAACTCTGAGTCATATGCAACTTATAGTGAAGCCTGTTGATGACTGAAACAGTCTAAAATCTGCACATGAGGGTTCGAGTTGTTTATCATCATTCACCTTGTATGCGGAGGGTGTGGTTGAAAGAAGGAATATAATTTTGGAGCACGTGGTTTCTCAGTAAAGAACACGTTTTGAGGGGTAGCTACACTGTGACGGAAGAGCGAGTTCTAGGAGGTAGAAAAGAAGAATAAGGAGAGAATTGGGAGAGCGATGATGATAGGCTTGGCGTCTGTCGCTTTTTCTTCTAGTGCAGGTGTCTGGACATTACCTAGGTGAAGTTCTGGCAGGTCGTCAGAAGTTGCCGATATCTGGTGAGTTCTGTTAATGTAAAACCAGGCACCGTCTGACTTGAAATATAAACAATGCAGCAGAGTACTTGAATGTGTTCATCAGTGACATCAGGTCTGATCATTAATACTGCTCGCATTCGACATTGTCCAGAGCAAGCCATGGTACCTGTGCTCCAGATCCTAAGGGAGAGATCTCCTGAGAGTGATTTATACCATCCAGGAGAATGCACCCATGCTACTTAAAGTATGGTCCTTGAATCAGCAGCATGGACACTATCTGCAGACTTGCTAAGAATGTAGAATCTTAGGTTCTTCCCATACTGAATCAGAATCCCCATTATAAGAAGATCTCAGGTGACTTGGAAGAACATTAAAGTTTCAGAAACACAGGTCTAGTAAACTCTCCCTTGGACCTCTTTATATTGCATTTTCTTTGCTTTGGGTTCTATTCTCAAGTAGTACCTTCCTTCTTACCTCAATTTACAGAGTTCTCTAGGATTATTCTGTTTCACTGGTTTAAAATATTAATAAGTCTTTAAGATGTTTTATGAATCCTTTTGTTCATTTAATGTAGTCATAGTAATTGAACACCCTCTAGGTTCTGGGGATATAGAAGTAACCCCAACATGACATTTTCCTGACTTCATAAAGCTTTTAGTGTAGTGCATTTTTCATGGCAGTCCTAGTTTCCGATATTCTATTTGCTTTCCAGACTCTTGGGCCTGACTTTGGGTGTAAACGGTATGCAGCACAACAATGCAAAGTTCATCACAGTGAGAATGGGAGAGCAGAATGTTTTGAGTCAGGCAGATCTCTGCTGCAGTCCTGGATGTTCGTGGCTTACTAGCTATGTGCTCTTGGGAAAAATGACTTCAATGTCTTGGACTCAGTTTCCTAAACTGCGGCGTGATGGATTAGTTCATAGGATGAAATAAGATTACATATATTAAATGTCTAGCAGAGCATCTGGCCTAAGACACTCTCAATAAATGGGAGAAGAGGAACTCTGGCTATTACTGTTAGAGCTTGCATGAAAACCAAAATGAAGTTCTTTGAGGCTCGTTCATTAAATCCAATGCTACCTCTATTACATATAGTGAAATCACACACCTTTAGAAATGCACAAAAAGGTCTAAGTTTGAGTGGATTGATGCCTTCCCAAGGGCATTCTCGCTCTCTTCCTGCCTTCCTCCCCGAGTGTGGGATCCCTGTGCACTTGCAGAAGGGTGACGGAACAGGCTGCTGCTTTTAGACTGATGCTATGCTGGCCTTGACCCCCATGTTTCCTGTGAAATCCACAGGCACAGCTGAAGCATAATTCTTGAATGGGTGGGAGCCACACCCTGCCTGGTTCTTCCCTGCCTGTTGACCCTACAGAGGGCTTGCAAACATGGATTCATTACAGCTCAGCCTTCAAACTCTTCCTCGCACACCAGGTCATCTGAAAGATCTCAGGAAGCTGGCTCCCTATGAGTGTCACAGTAACCACTAGCTGTCGGCTCCCGCAGGTACTGGAGCGTCTGATACCCTGGCCACATAAAATCACTAATCTGACGTGGTTTACACACCTACTATGGCTTCTCCTACCTTTAATGAATTTGTCTGATGTGCTTTCCTGGGCAATATCCAGGAGATTCTTTTCTACTACAACCGTCCACAGCCATTAGCCAAAACAAACAGTTGTTAAAAATCAGACAGCTGTTTAATACCATGTCAAGATCTTGGTGTAACGATTAGTGCTCCAGCATCATGCACCTAAAGGCCAAAGGACTGTAGACCGAGGGACACTGGACTACTAGAAACCAATGGCTGTAAAAAGAGTTACTTTTACTTCAGGGTGAGAGACAGGAGGGGAGGTAG
This sequence comes from Micronycteris hirsuta, assembly GCA_004026765.1. Lineage (NCBI taxonomy): Eukaryota > Metazoa > Chordata > Mammalia > Chiroptera > Phyllostomidae > Micronycteris > Micronycteris hirsuta. Next base: position 23,417 of record PVJI01003356.1, read on the forward strand.
TAATGTTGTTGCTATCCCATGATTTGCTAAAAGCAACTCACTACGTGCTGTTGCTGGGGACAGGCCTGCTTGCTACTCAGATGAACAGAAGCGTAATAGTTGGCTAAGGCTAGGAGGGCTTCCTGGCTGTCTATAGCAAACCACAAATTTGTTGGATGGAAGTCTTGACCAAGAGATTTCTGAAAACATGAAGTGTAATGGGCATTACATGGCTAGAAAGTTTCCTTGGAGTTATACAAGTGCATCTTCCAATGAGTTCTAAGTATCAATACAACACCAACACTATTTCCTTCATTCTTGGGACATTCCTGTGAATTAGCCAAAAGCCATGCTGGGTCCTTCTGCTTAGCAGATGCTGGAAAGAGGCAGAGAGAGGCTGAGTCACCAGGCAGAAGGGAGCTGAGAGGAAACCAGGGTGAGGACTGTCTGGATCCCGGATGGGCCTCTGCCTCTCCCTCAGTATCACTCTTCTGTCTCTGCACGAGGCTTGGCAGGCCATGGTTTTCACAGCCTCCAGCAAGCACTGAGAACCAGACCCAGTGGTCCCGTGGGGAGCACACTGAGCATCTGGCCTACGGGGGGAGACATAGGCAGCTATTAGGAAGGGCGCACTGCACCGGGCCCTGTGTTGTACAGCAGTTACCGGCATGTGCTGGCTTCATCTTTGGGAAAACCCAAAGATGGAGGAACTCTTACTATCTACCCCCATATTACACACGAGGGAACTGCTTCTCAGAGGGAATGGAAGAATGTCCAGAACCCATGGCCACACAGTGGTGAACAGGGCTGGCCCAGCCAGGTCCTCTGGCCCCATTGTTGAAGCCGGCTGGGCAGCCTCTGACCAGCCCTCTATGGCCAGCCCTCTATAACCAGCCCACTATGACATGCTACGAGGCAGCAGAGGACGATGAACAAAGTGAAAACCTCTAATGTGGCTACTCATAGCATAGGGGCTGATTGTCTCCTCTGCTTCAGGTGACATATTTTTTCTTAACACAGCACATGAGAGTGCTTATAAGAATTACATGTTCTTCTGCATCCACTGTTTGGGACAGAGTTTACATAGAATACACAATACCTCCCAAAACACACATTTGACCATTGGCCAATCTATGGTCCTCTATCAAATGTGTGATTTTTAGATAGATTAGGTGTTTCAACGGGGAAAGAGACTGATAGTTACAGTTGCAATGATGTACATTTAAAAATAAATCCACTTTTCAGTAATTAATAGCAAGAACTGCTTGAATTTTATGTGTTAGGCCACATAATGGCGTATATATAATATCACTGTTTAACTTACCAATGTTTACAGAGAAGGCAGACAATGTATTCTACAGAAGAGTTAGAATACTAGCTAATAATCTCTGCCTCAAGTCCTGTTTCTGGAATGAGGTGGAGAGTAAGTAAATAACAAATATAATCAACCTGGCCATAATTCCCGTTTTTGTATACTTCTCTCCAGTTTCCCCATCATTCCTCCATCATCCTGTAAAAATCCATTAAGTTCAGGTCAACTGCTATGCCACCCATTTATCCTCCGCCCTCAGTGTAGTAACCTTCTGACCTTTAGACATTCCTTATCGTAAATAAAGCCTTTGGCACTTCCATCATGGTCATCAGCTCCCTGCCCCCACTACCGTCATCATTCTGAGACTTCAACAGGCCTAGAGGACCCCCAGTCAACATCCTGTTCTCACAAAGAATCGCGTTCCTCAGAGCCAATGAGGAAGTCTCCTCTCCCTACTACCTAGGCTAGCTCCTCCCACTAAGGCCACTGCCCACACCATCACGATTAGAAAAACGCTCCTCTATGAAATAAGTGCTTCAAATACCCCACACTGACTATACCTTCTATCTCACCAGGGACAATTTGTGTAAGGTCCTTCCTGCAGAAGGTAGTGTATAGAACTTATAGAAAACTTCAGCTTGGTTCTTGCAGAGTGGGAACAAGTCACCTTCCTGCACCTGTAGAAGCTGTGGCTGGGTCCTATCATCCTCCATTGTGTTCATGAGGTTTTGCTCTCATGGGCCCTGCTTGGTTGTCCCATTGGCCTGGGTATCTAAAAATAGCATTGCTCATTCCCATTCACTGTATTCCATTCTCCAGCCTCTCAGGGAGCTGCCTTTGTGACTTTGAAACTTAATGTTGTCATTGATGTCTCTGGGCCTTGGTCAGACTTGGGCGTACAAATATTTGCTGAAGGAACATGGGCATCCTAATAACTGGACCCTCTTTTTGAGGAAACTAACTTTCTGCTTGACTTGAACATCACAGAAAAATAACTGAATTTCAGGGAAAAACGTTGCCGTGTCTAGAGGACACCATTCTAGGTTATCCGATTCTGACCTTACATTTTTTTTAGCTCATTTACATCACTTTGATAGTTGCAAGTCACTGATGGACATATTCATTGTCTTGCTCAGCAGACGTTCCATTGTCTCCTCTCTCATGTTGTAATAAAACTAGTTTTTCCTCCATTTGCATGTTCATTTCCATATCCCTGGTTGATATTCCATTGTCTATTCTTTGGATGCTTTTTTTGCACCAGTTATAACACCTGCCCATTCACTCAAGAGTTAAATTAGAATCTTTTAATATGTGTTCAATTCATATCCGTATCAGTGCCATGACTTTATCCTGTTTGAAAAATATATTTTAACTGTTTTGGAAGTTGCAACAAGATGTTCAATAGATTCACCTGACAAAGCTAGATGAAGTTGCATGACAGAGACGTGCACTTTATGTGTAGTTGAAGGTCAGATGAGTTGCTATTGGCTCTTTAGGTGAATTCAAAGTGCCAAGAGAACATTGTCGCCTCTCTGTTTTTCTAGTTTTAATTTTCCTCTCTACTAATTTTGTATTTCTGTTTCATTTTGGTTCATTTGCAGCCAATACGTTACTACCCATTGTTGGCAGCAATGTTTGGGAACTTGATTTTAAGGTCTGACAATTTGGACAGCCCTCTAAATGGATTAGTGGTTTATAGAAATCTAATCTTTGTTGAGAGAGAGACAACAGGCAATCTGGTTTGTTAGTCTTATTGTTTTTCTACTTTTGAGCTCAAATCAATGAAGAATGTCATGCCGTCTGGAAGAACATCTCTTTCATAGGGATGGGCGGTTTTTCTGTTTCTGTGCTGATTCATTCCCCACAGTTATTGTAGAACTGAAGCTAAAAGCTCTATTTTCCTGTGCCTTTATGTGTATATGTTTGTAATTCAGAAATACTTTCACCTTGGATTGCATGAGTGAATCATGTTTTTCTACCTTTGGGTGGTGTTAACACATTAGCTTATAAAGTCTCTTAAATTAGAGGGGCTGTGTTCTGATGGGCATATAAAAATACTTGCTTATACAAATTGAATTTTCCTAAAATTCCATGAAAATAAGGGAATTGAACTACTGATCCTTGAAATGTACTGAATTAAAAATATACATTCTCCAATAAACCAACTCAGAACCATTATAAGAATTGAAATTAATATAACTTAGATAAATAGTGGACAAAAGTATTAGTTTAATTTTTCATGTTTAATAAAAGCAGCCTATCTTCTCTGATTTCTCGTGTTAAGTATCACACAAGCATACTCTTTTTTCTTCCTTGGATATGTTTTTTTTCTAACTGCATACGAGTTGACCAGTCTTATAAACTAGCATTACTTCTAGCTTTGTTTAACATTAGGAAAAACATACTTTTATATTTCACCAAATTGAATCATTATTCTGACAATCTTATTTCCATAGTAATTAAGTTTCAGAATACATAAGCTCCAAGAGAATTCTCAAGGTATGTAGATAACCTTTAGATGGATATTATATCAAGTTAATTTGTGGACATTTTTTGGATGCCTAGATCATTTCTATATAAGGTAGAATATTGAAAAATTGAGTGTGAAGCATAATTTTAAGTATTTATACTTTTCCCCTTACTTTTTATTGCTACAGAGAATGAATATATATATACACACACAGAGAGAGATATAGATATAGGTATAGATATAGATATAGATGTCTTTGGGTTTGTCATTGAACATGTTCATGTCTGCCATGTTGAAAAATTTTCTAAGTGAAGTGTGCTGCTGTACAAAGCTGGATTGTGTGCATTCTGAGCTCTGCTATTCACAATTATCCACCATCTCTTTTTCTTCACAAAGTAGAAGCAACTTGGCATAAGAGTTATACTTAATATATGTGAATGAGACTCTACTATGAAACTCAAGATAATAAGGCATGTTTTGTTGATTAAGGGAAAAAAGAGAATGCTTTTTTCTTGAAGTGAAATGACTTCTGTTCCACAATAAAAAAAAAGGGGGGTATGGTGAAGGACAAGACTGAACATATCGATAAATCTGTAAGAGATTGGTGGAAAGAATCTGACAAGGAGAACACATGTGTCTTAAAATTTCACCAAACCCGGCCCAGTTTTGATGGCTTTATAAACAAGAGTTTCAAACACGGCTGTGGCTCCTTTAGAATAAAATATTTTAATGATGCAAACCTAGTATTTGGCTTCTGCCCTGTGAAAATGACAGACTCCTTGGAATGTTCGTCTGCTCTTAATAACAGGCGGTAAAAGTTTGCTTTTCACCTTGGAGGCTAATTTACCTGAATGGCAGAGATTCCATATCTCACCAGAATGACATTCTACACTGTGTTTCTGACTTTGTCATGCCCTTAATTATTCTCCTTAAAATAAAAGAATCAACAAATGGTTCTCCTTCTGAAAGTCTTACGGATTTTTCTTTATTTAAATATTGCATTGTCACTTTGATTAATAGATAGCCAAGTCACAGCCATTCGTGTACTCAGGCACCTTGATCCCATTTGAGGTGCTCAGCTTTCATGGCAAGGTTTGATTTTTCCCCCCAAGTCAAATCCTCACGGAAAGATGGAATTAAAATTATAAAACTTTCACCATCTGTTTTGCTCCTAAATCTCTCCTTCAGATTTCCTAAAGGGCCCCTGGAAAGTCACAAAGATTTGTTCTTGTGCCTTATGGAAAAGAGATGCTAGAAAATAATGAGGTTTGTTTGTTATATTATTATTGATGAGCTTCATAGTTGTTACCTCAAAAGAGGTGCTGCTTAGTGCTGTTAAAGACTACTCTGAATTTACATATGTCATATAATCATTTTTGAATGAATGAGAAAGATTATAATGATTTTTGTTTGATAATTTAGTACAATGGTTATAGTCAAATTCAAATACAACCATTAATTTGTTATTTAAGAATGTTTATGAAATCTATTCTATATAACTAGTATGATTTTTTAATTTGTTATTTATAGAGATTTTATTTTACTCAGAATTTTGGAGTGAAGAATCAAATAAATGTCTTTAGCTGACAAGTGCATTGATAGCTGAACTTGAGAAGCTGTGATAGGTATTTCAAGCATATTTTCCAACATTCAATTCTTCTTATTGAAATATCACTAGTCTATTTTCATTTTTTCCTAGAAATTTTTTGTAGAGGAACTTTTAACAGTTTAGACTTTGAGTCTGTTTCCAATATTTAAAAATGTGCATATATGGGGGTTTTAAGAGAAGACACTGATCATTTTTGGCACAAAATCACATAATAATGGAAACATTTCCAAACATGCCATTTTCAAAATGTTCTCTCTACAGTTAAATTTATTTTTTTAAAGTTACATTCTCATTCTTAAAGTGAAACCCCTACTTTGAATAGACAGGGTGCCATATATTTATTGATTAAATATCTTCTAGGAAGATTACTGACAGATAAGGTGACAAGTCTAGAACACCCATTTTTTTCATTAAAAGAAAAAATTTATGCCCTGGCTGGTGTAGCTCAGTGGAATGAGCGTGGGCTGGGAACCAGAGGGTCCTGGTTCGTTTCCCAGTCAGGGCATATGCCTGGGTTGCGGGCCAGGTCCCCATGAGGGCCATGTGAGAGGCAACCATACATTGCTGTTTCTCTACCTCTCTGTCTCCCTCCCTTCCCCTCTCTCTAAAAATAAATAAAACATAAAATTAAAAAAATTATACAGAAATTTATGTGTAAATTTGACAACTCTTTGAAGGACTTTGCTGGGAAATAACCAATAAACATCCATGCGGCATAAGGGAGTTTCATGATTACCCTACATTTCAGTGCAAAACATTGGAAATATTTCAGTATTTAAGATAATGAAATCAATAAATCCCCCTACCTAGACAATATCTCAAAATAGGCTAAAGATGCACAGGTGTTTGAAGGTGGTACAGTCAACCCCTTCTCTCCTTCAGACTTAGACTTTTCAGAGAGCTGATGTGATGTGAGTGTCTTTAAGTATCTGACATGGACTGAATGAGGGTCACAGTTAATCTGCATGTCAGATATTAGTAAATCTTTAATGTTTTTAAATAAAAATACATTTTATTTTATTTGATTTTATTGTTGTTCAATTGCAGTTGTCCCAGTTTTTCTCCCGTTGCTCTCCCCTGCTCTGCCCAACCCCCACCTCCCAGATTCAATCCACACCCTGTTGTCTTTGTCCATGGGTCATTCATATGTGTTCCTTGACTTGCCCCTTCCCCTTCTTTTTTCCCTTCTCCCTTTCCCCCTCCCTCTGGTTACTATCAGTTAGTTCTTTATTTCCATGTCTCTGGTTCTGTTTAGCTTGCTCATTTGTTTTGTTCATTAGGTTCCACTTACATAAAAATAAATTTTAAAAGAATATTTCCAATGTATTATTTTTATGCTCTACTAGGTTGACTGGTGTGCATTATTTGTGAAAGTCAGTGGAATAAATTATAACTTTTATATATGTACTCACTTTTCACTTCATGGTGGTCACAAATTGCTAAGTATGAGTTTTAGATGCAATAGGAATGTGCGGCATATAAGTCGTTTTTTAAAAATATTTTACCTACCAAAACACCTCAGACTATAAACCTAAATTGAAATGGAAAGTGACTTTGAACACTCAAAGTCATAAGGCTTCCTGGAAATGATGCTGCTAATTGCCATCATATCCCCCAGGTTTGTCCTTTTCAGAACAATTCTTATATTGGTCAAGATTCACCCTCTTCTGATGACCAGTAACTCTACCGACTCTTCTCCCCACGCAGGCCAACATGGTCTAAGTCAGCCATGGCAGACTAATTCTCTTGTCTATGATTCATTTTGCAATGGGAACATATTGCAATCTGAACAATGAGTTGAGAGACACAGACTGTTGGGGGAGCTGATGGTCCTGTGCAAAAATTTCCAAAGTCTTGAAAAAAACACATAGGACAGAGAAACATCTTTTGTACTCATTTGTAGGTTATCAAAGGACCAGATGCTTGAAGATGCAGTAGCCATTCTGCATCTGGGAGACAAGCCAACAGGTGAATAAGCCCAAAAATGGCAGACCAGACTTACAGTGATGAGTGTTAATAACGTCCCCTTATTTTTTTTAAGTAGTTGAATTGGAGTTTTCTTTTCCTTCTAATTCAGAAGCTGCTAACAGATACCTACCTATACATGGATCACATACTTTTATATGTTAGGACTTCACTTATTGTTATTAAATATTATTTACCAGTATATTTAACAAGTTTGCTTGTCTAGTCTTCCCACATGTAGCACTTTTGAACCAGAAAACTTTTCAAGATTAACACTAGCAAGAAAATGACAGCAGGAAATGTGAAAGCTGCCAGGGTACCTTTGAAGGAAGGAGAGGCTAAAATGGCAAAGAGCTAGGAGACATAGAATTATACCAAAATACACAAAATGGATGTTCATTATCATGATGACTTTGAATATCCATTTTAAAAAGACTTCCATCAAAAATCTTACAATGTATTAATTATGTACTGTTGTTTGAAGGGAAAAGTTATATAGAATATTGATTGACAAGATATTCTTTATTTCTCAACACCTAGCAAAGAAAAGGGCATGGAAAAGGTAATTAAAAGTTTGTCAAATGAATAAATAAATGACTTTGGAGAACAGATGATATATAATTATAAGTCAGTTCTATTTTCACAGTTCTATAACTCATCTGACATCTAAATGATCACCTCTAAATAGTTTTCTCCTCTTAATTTTCCATAAAGTCTATCCTCCTGATTTATCTCTCTTTTTTTTTGTATTTAAGAAAAGTACTGCAAAAGAGTTTGGGAAATTTTCCATTATAAGTTATGCATAGAAATGCATCTACAAAATTTTTATTATTTTTGTCAAATTTTATTAATGTAGCAAGATGGGTTTCCAGGGTCAAAATCAAAGAATAACAATGAAAAAACTGTTAAATCAATCCATATCAGAGATGCCTGGAGTGGGAAGTAATGGGGATCAGTCCTTCTAATAGGCATGGAATAAGGGGGCGAAGTGTCTGTAGAAAAATGAGAAAATTGACTAGAATTTGGTCTACTTTTTATTTTCATCATGTACCAGCAATTCTAAACAATGTCTGTAATAAAATATTTCTTTTCCCCAAAATACTTTGTTGACCTAATTTCTAAATTCATGTGGCAAGTTTAATATTTATCTAAGCTTTATATTAACACGTTTATTACTTATCCTTGAATAAACATTTAATTCTACATGGCAGTTAACTCAAAGACATCTCAGTTACACAAACCAACTTGGCTATATTGCCTTTATTTGTAGAGTAAATTCATAATAGTTTTGAATTGTCTGAGCTGACTATGGGAAAAGTTGCTATTTCACCCAGTGGTGATTGATATGTCTTTAAAGAGGAGATTTGGTATAAAAAATGATGGCACAGTGATTATAAGGATGAACAAATAGAAGTTGATTTACTTTAATTTTGACATTGTATATGATCCCTTCAAGTTTTTATTTATGTTTAAAATTGAAAACAGTTAAGCAGTTTGGGAACTATAGGCAGTAATTTGTTTTGTTTGGAAAAGGTACATTTGATGCATGAAATGTGTAACCGAATTTGAAAAATATCTATAAAGTTGAAATTTCTTTATTTCAATTTTTATTGTTTTAAAACTAAATGACATCCCTGGCTGTTGTGGCTCAGTGGATTGAGTGCCAGCCTGCAAACCAAAGGGTCACCAGTTCCATTCCCAGTCAGGGCACCTGCCTGGGTTGCAGACCAGGTTCCCAGTAGGGGGTGCATGAAAGGCCAGCACACATTGATGTTTCTCTCCCTCCCTTCCCCTCTCTAAAAATAAATAAAATCTTTAAAAAAATAAATAACAAATTCAGAAAATAATAGTTTACTGATCATTGCAAGAGTTACTGAGATTGATTTTATTATATAAAAAAGATATGTTGAAATATGATTCACTTTGGGAGTCAAATACCTTAGTTACTCTGCTGGGTCATCCCTTCCATGTAACATGCATGCCATTGTGGCATGAATTATTCTTAATTATCATGGATGTCATGGTAATTAAATACAAAATAAGCCAGTGTTAAAATTTTCCAGTATCCATGGAGCAGTTTGGGAGCCAGCAAAGGAATTACAATGAGCCTGACAATATAGAGGCAATCTTCTCATTAGTCATGCCCCGGCAATTAAGCTGAAACTAACTCTCTCCTCTTCTTCATTTCCCCTCTTGAAAGGATTGCTTTCAAGATCAACTAAGAACTAGCACTTACTCTGTGGAAGACAAATGGGCATGACATGGATAGGTTAATGACACGATATCAAATATGTTCCTTAAAGAAATTAATTCTCCAGATGATGTTAGTGATGTTAAGTTTCTTGGAGGCAGTTTTCATTCTGCTTATAGACTGTACCCTGTCATCATATATCTTGGCACCATTTATCACGGGGGTGAGTGTTTCTCATTCTGTGGGATACTTCCATGGGCCTTAGTGATTCTACAGTTCTTCTGTGTTTCTAGTTTTTCTGCTCTGTCTCCTTGCTTGTTCATGCTTCTCTTACTATTCTTTCCATATGCGAGTTTACCATGACTGTGGCATACTCCTTCCTTATCTCATTTTATAGGCTTGTTGTAGATAATCTCACCCAGGTTCTTGACTTCAGTCACCATCTGTGAGTGAATAGCTTCAAAATGTCTACCTCCAGTTTCTCTATGAGCTCTATATGGCCACTAACAGCTGGACATTTGCTTAGCTGTCTCAGGGATACCTCACACTCAGCCGTTCTGTTTCAGTTTCATTTTGTTTGCTTCTTTGCTGCTGCATTAATATAGTAGTTAAAACAATGAATATCTATAATATTTTGACTGGGCAGTTTTTCTGCTGTACTTGGTGTGGGCTCCAGGGATATGCAGCGGCTTCCAGCAGGAGGCTGGGCTGGCTGGGCAGGGCTAGACTAGGCGGTGTAAGGTGTCCCCATTTTCCGCCTGGTGTCTCTTCCCCCAGGGCCCCACCATGTGACCAATCTCTTCAACAGGATCACCTAAACTTCCTTATAGCATGTCAGCTGGGTTCCAAAATAGTGAAGGAGGAAGCTGCCAGGCCTCTTAAGGGCTAATTCTAGAACTCATACAGATCAGGAAAGCCTGTTGCTTTAGCCAAGTGCATATACTATGAAAATATTCAAAGTTTTAGAGGTAGGCTAGCTATTGCCACCATCAAAGGAAGTTTCTAAAGATAAGGAATGAAGGAAGGAAAGGAAAGTGAGAAGCAGGGGGAGAAGAAAGGAGGGAGAAACATAATCTTAAGTCAATTTCTCAAATTAAGAAGAGGAATAAATATTTAGCACTAGCAGTAGGACTCATTGATACTCTATGGTGCATTAGGGTTATTAGTGTTTCAAGTGAGAGCTACCTTTAAGCAATGCCTTGTCTACCTACCAAAAAGGGAATAACATAGATAAAAAGAAATTGCATACATGTTATAATTATCAAAACAGCTTCTTTCATGGACTACCAACTTCAAAGTAGTATTGCTTTTCCATAATTTGCACTGATAACCTTGGAAACATGATTTGATTGGTTTAACCCTCTTCCTCCTCAATCCAATCACATATCCAGTCTAATAGAGTCTCCCCTTGTGTGGTTTCTTCCATCAGGTAGTACATTTTCATTTTCATTACAAGCATCCTTCTCTTTCTTCCTTCAAATCTAAAATATTGTGGAAATCTCATAACTGGATCCAGTCTTGCCCTAGGTCAACCTGTTTTGCACATTAAAGTAACAACGATGGATTTTCTGTTGCCTGCACAAGGCAGTCCAAACACCTTAGCATGCCACTGAGTGCCCTCTTCCAATTGTTGCTCCAACTGTATTTCTAGCTTTCTCATCCACAAACTGTTCCTTAGTGGCCAGATAGATCAGTTTCCTCCTGTAACTGCTCAAGCTGTTTTCTAACTGAATTGTTCTTCCCTCTTATCAATTTGCCTAAATCTACCCTTTTTTGTGAGTCTTTGCTCAAGTCCCACCTTTTCTCTTTCTGGACTACCCCAGCCCTCAATGACCTTCTCAGTCATCAGCATATCAGATCATACGATTTATCTGTGTTTAATATATTCTGAGATAACAGTGATGGAGCCTAACTTAGAAAGCATGGAAACGTAATGCTTATAAGAGAATTGATAGTGATTTAATTACGATGGTTGGAGCAATTTAAAAGATGTTTGGGACCTACTTTGAAAATTTTCATCATGGCCAGAATTCTAAAAATACTACATTTCCAGTAGACAAAGAAAAACTGATGGACATTTCAAACATTTTTATAACTGTGAAATTGTTTTTGTCTTTTTTAGGGTATTTCACAGTGTTTTAAAATGCTGGTTGGGCTAGCCGAATCTTTAAGGAAAGTTCTAGAAAGTCAAATCTCTTGGGTAATGTGTGAAAAACAGAAAATGAGCCAATGCTTTCCAGCCAAAGGCTAACTCTCCCTAATGTTGAAAGAAGTGAACGATGCCATTATTTTACTGTGACTCGGATCATAGTTAATTTTGCAGTAGAGCAGTGGCTGGATAATGCATTTCAGTGACAGGCTTCCCCCGAGATACTGATGACATCCATAGTATTCTCTCCCAAAACACACATTTGCACAGATACACACAACTTTCCACACAATTTTGGAAGATTCATGTGTCCCTGAAGCCATCTGTGGATGTCAGATTTAGAACCTTTTCATTTTAAAGAAATGCATATTAAAACCTCAATAAAAGGGCACAGGAGAAGGGGTAGCTCTCTTTCATTGGTCATGTTTCTCTGAGGTATCTCCTAGCCAATACTTTGTTCCATCTCTACATTATATGGCAGCAGAGTTCACTAAAATGGAACCAGAACACAGATCTCAGACTCTGTCCCTACTCCATCCATTTCCCTCCCGTAGTATGTGAGAAAAAACAATGTTTCTAGTATGTTTCTGAGACTTGTTCCTAATTTGATTGTGCACACCACCAACAGTGATTACTAAGTATTAAGAATTTATTTTTGAATTGGAAATATTTAGAAAGCAAGTTTTTTGAAAAAAAAATGTTTGGTGACATGCAACCTAACACTTTTTGTATGCTTATTTTAGAATCCTAATTGGAGTGATTCATCATTTATTATTCGTACAGTCATTGACCAAGCACTGAGTATATGCCAGACACTGTGCTTGGGGCTGAAAATATGCAGGTGACCACGGCACACGTGGTTTCTGCCTGCAAGGAATGTGTAATCTTCATCTACCTGCTTTAAAATGCACTGCATACATCTGTTAACTTGACTGCTTTAAACCTCTAGTCACCTGGCTTAAAATTTCTTTTTTTTTTTAAGATTTTATTTATTTACTTTTAGAGAGAAGGGAAGGGAAGAAGAAAGATAGGGAGGGAAACATAAATGTGTGGTTTCCTCTTGCGCGCCCCCTACTGGGGACCTGGCCCACAACCCAGGCATGTGCCCTGACTGGGAATCAAACCAGCAACCCTTTGGTTCACAGGTCGGCACTCACTTCACTGAGCCACACCAGCCAGGGCTTTAAAATTTCTTTTACTCATTCCCTTTGAAGTGCATCTTCTAAATAAATACTATCTAATTGCAAATAATGCCAACCACAATATGTGATTGTAAATTAGTAGTAGTTACATGAATTTTAGCAGTAGTGAATTTTATTTTAATACTATATTTTATCTAACCAAGCATTTCTAAATTATTGTCATTTCAATGTATAGTTATTATAAAACTTTGTTGTGGAGATGTTTTACAGTATTTTTTATACTAAATCTTCAAAAATCAACTACATTTCACATACTCAGTAGCCACATGTAGCACATGACTACCCTGCAGGATAGACCAGAGCAAAGACTCCGCTCCACTTACGTGCTCAGCTCCACCTCTGCGTGCTACCTCTGAGGACTTCAGTCCCTCAGCATTTCTTCTGCAGGGCTGTTTGGCTCCTTCTCACATTTCCTTTTAAAAATGTAATACTTATTCTTTCTCCCTTCTATCCATCCCCAAATGGCTTAATAATGTCCTTACTTGTAACAGAAAACAGAAAAGGGAAAACAAAAGACTTACCATATACTGTCTGCCTTAGGAGGGCAATAAAAAGGGCCATACACTCCACAGTGAAAACAAAAAGTGTTTACTGTACGTGATAGAACTGAAAGGGATAATGGACTTCGGTCTGTGAAACTTTGGATGTGGTAGGATGTGCCAGTTAGGAGAGATTGACTTTTTTAAATACTATGTCACTATGGTAATTGAACTCTTATTTGTCATCTGCCATATGCAAAATTGAGGCCAGGGATCTTCTGAGAAATTTTACTCACCTAGAATAATTACACCAGCTGACAAAGGCACACACAGACCAATTGTCTACTTGCCTTATTTGCTCAAACTTGCAATTATTAGACAAACGGCCAGATTGGCCAGGTAATATCTGTGTCCCAGTTGAGACTGTGGTGTGCACAAATCTCTATTTTGACAACTTCCTTTGGTGCTTCTGTGGCCCAATGCAGTGGAAATAAGGTTTAAAGGGTTCAAGAATTTGAAAACTGCTTTGGACTTTGAAAGGTTGCTATTCTAAAATGATTTCTGTCTTACAGTATTTAAACTGAATAAAATTGTGGAAGCTATTTAACTCACTTAAAATTCTTCTGCAGATTCTGAATAGAAAATACTCATCTGCTGGGTTGGAGAGAGACATTGAGTCACACTTTCTTTCTTTAGTAAACAAAAAAAAAGTGAACCCAAATAGACTTGACTCTTTTATTTACACATGGAATTAATATTCGTGTATGGTAAAGTTTCTTCATGCAGCCAGCAAAGGAGCAAAATAACAGTACATTGTTTTCTTTGAAAGCTGCCTGAACAAATACCTGGTGTTCTCCTGAGTAAAGAACAATGTCTGCCCAGAAAAATGGTTCTTCTAAGAAAGAAAAAACAGAATAGATTATGACTATTATTTAAGTTGATAGTTTTTTTTTTCAGGAAACAAAGGAAATCTTTTTTTGTGAAAATTGTGGCTGTGCAGTAGGAAAATGCACTCCAAATGCATTGGCAGCTGTGCTCGCCACAGGAAGCGGTGCTGGGGAACTGGGTTGCAGAATGGCAATGTCCAAACCAGGTATTAGGTAGAAAAGCATTTGAAAGTTTTTGTCACTTATACCTGGAATGCTATAAGAGCTTCTTTTCTGATTTCTCTATCATCTGTCTCTCCCTTCACTACGCCATCATCTAATCTTACTTGTTTATTGGATAACCATTTATTGATTACCTATATATCAGCCACTATGCTATATTCTCCTAATAGAGCAATGAGTAGGAACAAGTCCCCGTCCTCAGAGAGCTTCCAGTCCAAGTGATCCCAGTGACGTTGGAGAACTGCCATAGGGCATATAGGAGCAGGTAGCAGCGACTCCCTAGTGTCTCATCATCCCTCTTTTAGTGATGCCAAGATTGATCAGTAGCTTCATGCAGTGCCAGCCTGATCCCTGCATTCAGCTTAAAGATTCCCAGGATTGAAAGGTTCTGCATAATGGTTTCTTAAAGAGATTTACTCAGAATTTCATAGAGCAAACATTTTTTCAGCTTATTCTAACTGCAGTCACTGTGTGGTTGCTACAGATACAAAAATTATATAAGCCAACATGCATGTGGAGGAGACAGAGAAATGAATAACTTTAGTGCACTGTGCAAAATGTGTGGGGCTAGATGCAGTGCTCTGGGACACAGAGGAAGCAAGGGCCCTAATGATGACACTCTCACGCTGTCAATGGGTAAGTTCACGTACATCAGGAGCCTTTGTTATCATTCATTGGCAAGCAGTCAACATCCAGCTATAAGCCCAGTCTGGACATCTCAAATTCCTGCACTTCAAAGCCAGCCACCAAAGAAAGTTTTACTAGAAGCCTGATGCATCAGGCTTTCTGGATTCAGTCTGCTGGTGCCATCATTTCTTTTTATTTTATTATTTATTCGTTTGTTTGTTTCTAGCTAAAGCTCACATATCTGCACTGGACAACACCGCTTCAGCCTCTTGCAAAGTAGGCCAGGATACTCTATGGTTCTGCACTAGTGGATTTGTTTCTTCAGCGTTCCTAGAGTTGTTTGCATCAGGAATTCATGGGAAAATATTCCAGTTAGTCTACTTCACCCCCTAGGATCCTCACTCATACAGCATTTTCAGTTGAAGAATTCTTTTCTCTTACCTACTTTACTGCTACCAACATTAAGGTTTGAGTGAAGGAAATCAACTTTCAAATAAGAATGGGTGTTGCCTGCTGTTGGTTTAGCTGCCCTGTAAACCACAGATTATGCAAATTACAAATAAAATTTAATCCTTTAGCCAAGAGAGGAGCTAGAAGCCTTATTTTCCCATTGGGCCTTATAATGTAGACTCAGCCATTTACTTAATTTCCTAAAGAATACTTTAAGGGAACACTAAAAGTGTTACCAAAAATACAATAAGAGAACTCTGTAAATGTTTTCTAAAATATAACAAGAAGAGCCAAAAGAATTCGTAACTGGCTCGGAAATTACTCTCTTAGGGTTTTAACATTAGATTTTTAAAATGCTGATTAGCCTTTAAGTTTCAGCCGCCCCCACCCCCTTCCCCAGCAATCATCAGTTGTTTTCCTTGCATACTCGGTAAAAAAAAAAAAAAAAGAGTACCACAGAGTGGGTGGCTTATACACAGCAAAAATGTATTTCTCACAGCTCTGGAGGCTGGCAGTCCCAGGTCAGGGGTACTAGCACTATTGGGTGAGAGCCTCCTTCTTTGTCACAGACCTCTTGCTGTGTTCTCACAAGGTAAAAGGGACCAGGGAGCTCTCTCCGCCTCTTTTATAAGGACATTAATATCATCCATGAGGCTTCTACCTCCATGACCTAGTTACTTCTTATATGTTCCGTCTCCTAAAACTACCACATTGGGCGTTAGGATTTCAACACACGAATGTGGGGGCGGGAAACACACATTCAGACCATAGCACTAGGTAAGTGGCCTATGACACGTAATGCTTTAAAATAGTTCACTTTGGATAAAGATAACTTTTTTTTTAATGTTGTCCTAGTTGGATTACTTTCTTGTGGCTGCTGTGACCAATACCCACAAACTTGGTGATGCGTTTACTCACTTTCACCTCTGGAGGTCAGAAATCCAAAATGTTCCACTGGACAAAAACCAAGGTGCCTGCAGGGCTGTCCTTCCTCTGGACACTCTAGGAAAGGATCAGTTTCCCTGCCTTTTCCAGCTTCTAGAGCTGCATGCCTTGCATTCTTTAGCCCCTTCTTCCATCTTCAAAACCAGAAGCATAGCTTCTTGCTTCAGTATCCCCATTGAGTTCTGTCTTTGGAGTCAAATCTCTCTTCGCCTAGTTCTTGAAAGGGGATTTGTGATTAAATTTAGGGACCACCTGGATGATCCAGGATAATCTTCCTGTCTCACAGCCCTTAACCTCACATCTATAAATCTCTTTTTATCATGTAAAGTGACATTCACACGTTCCAGAGATTAGGACTTGGGTATCTTTGGGGGACATTATTCAGTTTACCACACTAGGTAATCACAACATTACTTCTCATCTGAAATAGCCATCTTCTCATATAATCCAGCCCCCTTGGTCTACCACGGTTGTTTGAAAATATTGTTTTCTTAAGTACATTACCTGCCAAACATAAATGATTACAGATAGAATCACTGTAGATCTCTAATATACACCCTGTCAAGCTACAATACACAGAATCCCCTTTAGCTTTTTTGTATTGTTCAAGTACAATTGTCTCCAATTTCCCCCACCGCCCCCCCAAGCCCCAGCCATCCCCACCTCCCACCCTCGATCCTACCCCACTTTGGTTTTGTCTGTGGGTCCTTTATACATGTTCCTTGATGACCCTCCCCACCTTTTCCCCCACAACCCCCTCTGGTTACTGTCAGTTTGTTCTTTATTTCAATGTCCCCGGTTATATTTTGCTTGCATGTTTGTCAGTGTTTGACACACAAAATGATCACCTGAAGAATGTTTCAATGAGGTTTCTAAAACCCCTGTAATGTTCAGAATATCTTTCATTATGTTTTTCAGTGTTTCTTTGGGGAAAATTCATGATTTAAGAAAAAATTTTGCCTCTTAAATTTAGAACTTGGATTTGCCAGTGCTGATGAACTAATATGCAACTTGAGCTGTATAACTCATCCCGATTTTTAAAAATTAGTTTTGGCTTCCAGGAAGTAGAGGGTAAATTTAGTATATAAAGTAATGATTCTTTGCTAGTATTTCTTGTATGATTATATGTTCTTCAATCCACCCCAATAGCCATTTCTTCTACTCCTTACTATGATGCTTCTGATCAT
Source organism: Micronycteris hirsuta (assembly GCA_004026765.1). Lineage (NCBI taxonomy): Eukaryota > Metazoa > Chordata > Mammalia > Chiroptera > Phyllostomidae > Micronycteris > Micronycteris hirsuta. The sequence goes on from PVJI01003356.1 coordinate 41,091, forward strand.
TTATCTTCACTTTAACAAGCCTATTGCATGGGCCTTTTATTACAATCTACCTCAAAATCCTTTTTTTAAGCAGCAGACATAAATAAATCAAACAAATAAACAAACTTGGAAGATATATAGATCCCATGAATTATAGCCCATCTGCATATTTTTTGAGTGCCAAAGGCATAAATTCAGCTATGAATACACGCTGTTACCACAAAAGCATTTTCAAATTGTGTTTCTATGCATTATAGGGCTTATTAGAATAGATAGATAGATAACTTCGATGTCAAGGATATGCTAATTAATGCCATTATAGCCTGCAGCTTTCTTGATTTCACTCAATACCTTCCAATTTTAATAATTTACAACTGGTATCAATGGCACTAATAAAATTTAAAATGGAAATGTGTATGAGCTGTTTTTCTTAAACTTCCTGAATTAAACAGACATAAATACAGTTTTGAAATCATATTTTCTGAAATGTTTCCACAGGAAAGCAGCTTCATTTTGGTATTATTTTTTTATCACATTCTGATATATGTAATGCATTACACATGGGCTAAATATTGTGTGTGTGTCAAAGGCCAACCACATTGGCTATCATGGACACTTTAAAACCCTGTCCTAGTAGAAGAAAAATGAGAAAAAATAAATATAAGGGTCAAAACTCTCTGTACCTTGTCCTGCTTTACCGTTTATTCCGTTAATCTACTTTCTGATGGTTCCTTGTTATTTCAGTATCTCTCATTGCATTCTCAAAATTACAACTCCAATACACCTTAATGATGATAAAATGGTATATGGTAAGCCTTAATTAAAATTCAGCAAAAATAAATATGCTTGAATGGGATTTAAGATTTGCTTAGGGAAAAAACTGATATTAAAAAAGAAATGTGCCCTGGCTGGTGTAGCGCAGTGGATTGAGCGCGGGCTGGGAACCTAGCGGTCCCGGTTCGATTCCCAGTCAGGGCACATGCCTGGGTTGCGGGCCAGGTCCCCATGAGGGCCATGTGAGAGGCAACCATACATTGCTGTTTCTCTCCCTCTCTTTCCCTCTCCCTTCCCCTCTCTCTAAAAATAAAATAAAAATAAAATCTTTAAAAAAAAAAAGAAATGTGCCTTAGAAAAATAAGCATTAAATCGTAACTCTGAAATTCTCAGTTCAAATTCTGTGTTCACTGCCTCATCTATCCTTTTGAGATATCTGTATTTTAAAAAATATATTTAACAATATAAGTGATTACACAGATGTAAGTCTGTGACTTTAAGGTTATAGTTGTCTAAAAAATCTAATGAAATCATTTCCAATATTTTCAATTAATGATACCTTTTTTATTTTTTTAATGTTTTATTGTTGTTCAATTACAGTTGTCCCTATTTTCCCCCGTTACTCTCCTCCTCCCTACCCACCCCCACCTCCCGTCCTCAATCCTCCCTGTCCCCAGCCCCCTCATTGTCTTTGTCCATGGGTCCTTCATACTTGTTTGATGACCCTTCACCTTGCCCCCCATGTCCCTTTCCCCCTCCCCTCTGGTCATTGTCAGTTTGTTCTTTGTTTCCATGTCTCTGGTTCTGTTTTGCTCACTTGCTTGTTTTGCTGATTAAGTTCCACTTATAGGTGAGATCATATGGTATTTGTCTTTCACTACCTGGCTTACTTCACTTAGATCCTTTTTTTCTATTTTAAAAATATAAAATACTTTAAACAGATAAAATTGTATATAATAATACAATACAGCTCCTTTAAAACCTTTTTATTCACAATGCAGAGTAAGAAAAAATATTTTACATCACATTCATGGGCATACATAAAAATGCAGAGAGCTGAAGCAATCAATAAAATACTGATTAGATGCACTGCAGCTTACATACCAATACTTTCTATATTGTTCTACATTATACTATTCTTTGAAAAAACACTAGTCACAAGTTTTTAAAGTGATATAATGTGAACATTCATGTCTCTACCATTTATTCATCTTTATAAGAGCTTAACATTTTGCCAGTTTGCTTTAAATAAAAAGAAAATGAAACATTAGATAAATTCAAAGTCCATGCACTCTTTTTTTCCTACTTTTACACCAGAAGTAACTGTTATTTTAAATTTGTTGTTTATGTTCATACGTGTTTAACAGTTTTAACTTCCTATATATGTATCTATAAAAAGGTATAGCATAATTTTATATATTTTAAAGTTTATATAAACAGGTTATGCTTACCTATTCTTCTGAAGCTTGTTTTTTTTTGTTCATCGTTATGTTGTCACATTTATCAAGCTTGATAACTGTAGCTCAACTTTATCAATTTTAACTGTGCTATAGTTGGTCATTGAATGAGTATTCCTCATTTTTTATTAATCAACCTATTGTGGTTGGTAATTTAGATCTTGTTGTTGTGACTATGTCAAATAATACTGTAATGGTCATTGATGTACATACATCTTTCTGTTCCAGAATAAGTGTTTCGCTAGGTTCTATAACTAGAAGCAGAAGCATGAAACAATAAAACTTGCATATCCTTGACTTTCTTATGTATTTCCAAATTGTTCTCCAAAGTAGCTTTTATTTCTCTGTGTCCTTGCCAGTTCTAACCATGATTAAAACTACTGAAAGGGAAATCTTATTTTAATTTGCATTGTATTGATTAGTAGTGAATTTGATGTGTTTCAAGTTTTTTGGTCATTTGAGTTCCGTCTTCTATAAATTTTCCCATTTCCTAGTGGGATACACATTTTATATAGGTGTGCTATAAGTATTTTCCTCAGTTTTTTCGCTTTGAGAGTTGAGGCCAGGTCTATCTTATCAATATGATAGTGAAAACTAAAGTAATTATCCAAACAAACAAAAGCAAAGTCTCATACTCCCTGTTCATGCTTGCAATCCAAGTATAGCTTTTCTGGTCGGTTTCCCTGTAAGAACAGCATTTAAAGTGGGATTTGAGGCTTATATTGACCTGAGTTAAGCTCCTAATAATAGCTCTCCACCTAGGGTAATAGAGAACACAAACCTACATGGGTTATTGTAGTTCTCATTTATCAAAACTGAATCAAATTTTTGTGATTTGGATAATTTACCTCTGACAATTGTTTTCTCTGAATTTAAATGATTTAGTCTTAATTTTTGTCATTTTACTTTTTTGAGAAATTCAATTACAATAAGAATGCAGACAGCATACATTTAATATCTACTTGCTATGTGCAGTATATTATAATGGAAGGATGGGTAGGTATACATATATGATATCTAACTTCAACCAGAATATGGTTGCATTGGGGCCCTCACCAATCTGCAGAAATGTGCAGACTATATGCTAGATCAGATCTAAATCTGGGCCTTCAGTTCCAGGCCCATTGCTTCATGGCTGTGTCACCTCAGCTTGTCAATTTCCTATGGCTTCTCAACACTTAGGTAACTCAAGACAACTTCTATTTCTTTAATATAAAAAATAGCATGCCAAATCAAGATCACAAATTTACATTTAACACATTCCTACGTAACTCACTTCTTTACCATTTAATAACGTATATTGTACTATTCTCAATACAGTGGTGAGATTTTTAAAAATATCAATTCATTGTACTATACCATTGATATGGACTTGTAATTGAACATAAGCAATAAAGAATATGAATATATTTTATCAATTATAGCAATAACTCTTTGCATATATAAATTTATTTGTAAATGATGTTAATTATAAATTTGAATTCTTGAATGTGAAGCATGGGCCAAGAGGTGTTTTGTCCTTCATTTTTTCCCAGATACCATGGAACTGACTCTGACCTTATCTCAGTTGACTTATTCCCCTTAAGCTGTAAAATGATTTGTAAAATCACATCCATATCTAGCATCCCATGGTTTTACAGACATCCTCTTGGTAGCTATTTGTGACATTATACACATAGGATCAGTTTCTCTAGTGAAAAGTCTTACTTGGCCTTGATGCCCCATTTGATTGTTTTTGGAAATACATCAGCTCTTTTGCACTGATGTTTCTTCATGGCAAAGTCTCAGAGAAAACAGATTCCCACATTATCCCAAATTCTAAAATACAGGGTTGTCAGTGGTTTTAATTATTCAAAAAGTTAAGATTTTGTGTGGTTTTGTGCAAAGAAATCACTTTGTGATAAAACAAACACCTGGTTTACCAGAGATGCTGGCATCCTACACATCATAGGAATATGAATTCATTACAAAGACATTCCACTGCAGTGCATCTGAGCTGCAGCTTCTGTGAACTAAAATAACTGTGCTAGATAATGTCTTAAAGATTTTAGGAGATGTAAAGTGTAAGAAATTGTCAGTGCTTCAAAAACAGAGTTAATGTCTTATCCTATTTGTAGCCCCAGTGGTTAGCTGGAGTTTGCCTCTTAGTAGAAAATCAGTAAGAATATTTGTGAACTGGAGTGTAAATCATTAATTTTCAAGCCTACCACCTTTGAATAACAAAGGATGTTGTTCTTTCTGTTTCTCAACTAGATACATAGATACAAGTGTGACCCACAGCTTTCTTACCTTTGCTTTGTATTACTTTAGAGCTGTGATATAAACTAAAGCATTTTTTAGGGAAGGTGACTCCTAAAATATTTTTTGTTAATCTTTCAAATGTACAAGTATAGTTTGAAGACCATTGGGGTGTAGTTAACCTCTGTGACATCCATATTTTATAGTGGCAGCCGTTGTTTGCATGTTTTGAGTTCTGCCTGCAGGATTTTTCCTTCTGTGAGAAATAGAAGTAAAAGAACATTAAAAAGTTTTTAGGAGATTGGAATCTTCTCTATGATTATAAAAGCTTGACTCTTTTTTATTTTTATTACTAGATACTTATGTTCATGTCACATGCAATATAATATTTGATCGTGAAATTGTTTTGGAATAATTAAGGTGCATTAATGAATACTCATGTGATAACCATGAGTGATACAAAGATGGCCATTGGAAAATAAGTCCTAGGGCAGAGATCCACAAACTTTTCTAAAGCAACCAGATAGTACACATTTCAGTCTTGTGATATATATACAGTTTGAGCCACAAGTGCTCAGTTCTGCCTTTAGAGCAGAAAAGCAGCCATAGACAGTGTGTAAAAAAACAGGCATGCCTGTGTCCCAATAAAACCTTATTTACAAATACAGGAATGGGCCACAGAATGCCTGCTATTGCTCTAAAAATCCACTGACAGCCCTTGCTGGTGTGGCTCAGTGGATTGAGTGCCAGCCTGCAAACCAGTGTCACCGGTTCGGTTCCCAGTCAGGGCACATGCTTGGGTTGTGGGCCAGATCCCCAGTAGGGGGTGTGCAAGAGGCAGCCACACATTGATGTTTCTCTCCCTCTCTTTCTGCCTCCCTTTCCCTCTCTCTAGAAATAAATAAATAAAATCTTTTTAAAAAAACCACTGACATAGTACAGTTTTACAAATTATAATATTTTAGTAAAAATATGTTATATGTCTTTACATATAATTTATAAGAACACTAATTTTTGAAAGAAAATATAAACAAATGAACCTGAAAACTAACCTAACTTTTTTATTTTGATTTAAATAGAAAGGTGATTTTTTTTTCTTATTCGATTATAAATTCAGTAAGCTAATCTTACCTGTTCTTACACTAGATTGTTATTAAGATATTTAGAAGGTATTTCTTTTAGATTATGTCCCCTAAAATGTACTTAAGTCTTGGACAAATCTCTCCTTATTATTGAACTTTAAGATTCATGTCTATAAAATAAAGGGTCGGTCATGATTTCTCTAACATATCTTCAAACTATTCAATTCTATATTTCTATCAGTGTCAGTCATATTATTTGTCAGTGGGAACAGTGTCTTTGTTCATAGAGAGTTTTAAAAAATTCTTATATTGGGAATGCCATTTTTTCCAAGACATCTTATTCTCTTTGAAAGTCACTTCTAGTTTCTACATGAAAAATGCCTGTTAAAATCAATACCAGTGAAAGTGAATCAGTGATAGAATGATTATAGGATGTCTTGCTTATCATTGGAAAGCTAAGATAATTATCTCTGTAATTATCCTCACATGTGATTTGAAAGGACAGAGGGGCAGATTTTCTGGCCATATCACTGCTAATTTGTGAAATGTCCCCATAATTATCACTTTGTAAGATGGCAGCCTGCTTTTATTGCCATATTCTAAGGTGATCACTCCATATTATGCCCAAATATCCCGGATATTACCATCCCTACTCCCTTCTTAAACTTACCATAGATTCAACATAGTCAAAAAGGAAATAATTAGAAAATCTCCCCTCATCCTGTCTCATTATATTATTATACATAAAGAAAAATAGTTTTAAAGTATATAGAAGAATGACTTTGGTCAGGCAGCTGCTTCCCAAGTGTTAAATTTCCATTTCCAATGCCTTCATTATATTACCTCACTGAAAGGCAGAGATCACTCATTATGAGATAGAACTATTTCCCCTCAACCAAGTGTTCAATGCCTGCTATTTTATTAGCCCATAATACGAGGTAATTGAAAGGTGTCAATGCAAATGGCAGGCAGAAGTCACCAGGTTTATTCTTCATATGTCCCTCTGCAGGGTTTTACCTTCTCAGCACACCCATATCTCTGGGAATTGGCCTTTCTTTCTGCTTCATGTTTTTGAATAGTTACAGTGGAAGCAACCACATTTTTCACGTAGTGACCGCCCCAACCTCATCTGTATGACTGAAGCCAGAGGTTAGCTTCTGACCCAGGCTGAGCTAATTCGAGTCCATTCTCGGATTTTAGAGTTGAAACTGGGAAATGATCACCCAAACTCTGAGCTGTTAAATGAAAATAATGAAAAACTCATGAGCTGTTGGCTGGACCGATTTTATGACATGTGGTTTTAGAAATAGAAAAAGCCATTCTAGAGAGAGAGAGAGGGAGGAGAAAGGAATGAAACAAAAATATATGGAGAGAGGCAGTGTTGAGATTTGAAGAGCAGCTTCTGGTTTCTCTCTAGTTTTTGGATCAGGTTCCAGCTCACCCATCACCCAGCTGAACTCCTGCCCTTGGGGTTTGTGCAGTTAATCAATTCCCTTTTGCTAAAACTAGTTCAAAGAGGTTTTCATAATTTAAAACCAGAAGAACCAATTGTGAAGTTTATTTCATACTCGATATATGGATAAAATACAGAATATAAACATAACACCTATAAAAATGTTCTTGTATGGTGGTAAATTATTAAACATAATTAAATATCCAAAAGATACTCGCCAGAGAAATAGGCCATACAAATTTTATGTGTGTGTGTGTGTGTATAGTATGTGTGTTTGTGTGTAATTAAAAAAATAACACTTTAGTGCCTGGGTGAAACAGGCAACAGTGTTAGGTAGGTGACAGTGAACAAATACTAAACTGAGTGTGTGGTTTATTGGAGGAGAGATATATTAAATGAATAATTACAAAAATCAGTAATTGATTAAAGAATGTGGACATTACTACAAAGGAGAGGTAAGGGCAAGGAGCAGGGCAGAGGAAGCCACATGCATGAGCTCCCTGGAATTTCAAAGATTTCCAGTGTTGCTAATCAGAAGGATTTCTTTCCCAAAGCCATTTAGGAATTGGCCCCTAAAGATGTGGTTTCTGTTTTCTGCTAACCATATTTAGCTTTCATGCAGGAGGAGCATTTCGGTTGGTGTTTGAAATTTATTTCTCAAATAATTTAAGCCCCGCTTCCTTAACATTATTCAAGAAAGACATGTTGTATAAACAGTGTTGTTCACACTGGCAAACTATTCACCAAACTTTCTTTTTGTAGTTGTGGGGGGGCGGGGAAGAAATTCGTTTTAGGCATAATCACAGTCTCATTGTGGATCAGTGAATGGATTAGTGAAGTCCTACTTCCAGTGATGGGATAGTGGCCGTGTCGCAGCCCATTCTTCCCATCTATTCTCAGTTCCATCTTACCCAGGTAGGGCCCCACAAAGGCATGTGAGCCCAGAGCTGTGGGAATGAGCACTTCCATCCAGAATGTATAGGAAAAGACAGTATCTTTAGTGAGATATTCTTCGGGGAGCAGCATGAATTGCTCTGTTGGACTAGCATCCCTCTGTTTGTAACCCGCAACCTATGCTACCGTAACATTTCAGTAATACTCACAAAATGGTGTCAAGGATATAAGAGAGAAAAATTATACTTTGAGTTCCCCAGGTTCTGAGGGATGCACAAACTATTTAACCATGTACACAAAGAACTGGACATTTAGTTGCTGTGGCACTGCTTAATTCGTTGTCTTCACAGGGAGCAAAATGGTCCTTTAACTACTGTGACTCATCCCCTGAGGTAAAATTGTTAAAGTTGCCTTTGTTAACTTGGAACCGGAATCCTTCAGTTGCCAAAGTTGTTTTGTAGCTTTTGTTGTTGTTGTTGAAGAAAAGATACATGTTCATAAACTCAGGTTGAATTACTCTTCTCGGTCATTGATAGCTTCGAGGAATGCAAACAATTTACTGAATCTAACTGTAATAATTCACACATAATAGATGGACAAGAAATCAGGTGGCCATCAGGGAACTAGTGTTTTCCTAAGATGTGTTATCTTGAGTCATGTCTAAACATCGATGACCGTGTGGCACTAACGACCCCCGGCATTGTTGATAAGGGCCCATTAAGTATCTGATGCATAGTCTGCCCCTGAGAAGAAATCTTCAGTGCTCTTCGGCATATGGTCAGCAGAAAGTCCAGTGAATGGGAGGTGTGTGAGCTTATGAATTCCTCCATCGCTAAGCACCTTAGTGATAGAAAGCATGAGTGATTCTGGGACAAATGTGAGGATCCACATGTACACTTGTACGTGTGATACCCTGTAGGACCTGCTCTGTGCACCCATGGTACTGTGCCTGAGTTCCATTATGACACTTTTCACTTTCTTTTATAATTAATTTTCTTCCTATGCCATTGTGTTATCAGCTTTTTGAAGGAGGCCATGCAATTATTATTGCTATCATCATTATTATATTGTTATCATCATTCTTAATTATCAAGTGCCTAATAAGAAGAGGTCGATACATGCTTGCTGTATCATCAGAGTCTGCTTTGACTCTGATAAAGGTATGTTCATTAAGCATTTTTTAGTTTGCAAGTATTTTATTATTTATGTATTACTGCTGTCCCAATTTGCCCCCTTCACTCAGCCACCCCCGCACCCACAGTCAATCCCCTCACCATTGTCCATGTCCATGGGTCATTCATATGTGTTCTTTAACTAATCCCTTCACCTTCTTTCAATCAATCCATGCCTCCCCACTCCCTTCTTACAACTGTCATTCTGTCCATGTTTCTATGCCTCTGGTTCTAGTTTGTTCTTTAGTTTATGTTGTTCATTAAATTCCTCTTATAAGTGAGATCATATGGTATTTGTCTTTCACTGACTGGCTTTTTTCCTTAGCATAATACTCTCCAGTTCCATCTAGGGTGTCGATAAGAATTCCTTCTTTTTTACCGTTGCAGAGTATTCCACTGTGTAAATGTACCACAGCTTTTTCATCCACTCATCTACTGATGGGTGCTTAGGCTGTTTCCAAATCTTGGCTATTGTAAATGATGCTTCTCTGAACATAGAAGTGCACATATTCTTTTGAGTTGGTGTTTTGGGATTCTTAGGATATATTCCCAGATTAAGCTTTAACATTATGGAGTAGATACAAAGAGAAGAAGTAAGTCTGAGAACCGGTGCATTACTGGAGATCTAAGACTAATTTCCTTCTTGGGAAATTCTCTAGGTTGGGGTTGGCCTAGTAATAATAACTCTGATTTCACCTTATCCAGAGAAGCATATGACAAAATAGTCCAGGGCTAAGAAAGCTCTTGTTTTCATTTTTATTAAATAATTGTTGCCTTTGGCAAATTCTAGAAGCTATAATTTTGGAAGTTCATAAGAACAAACAATTTATTTCCTGGACCTGTCATATTTCTGAGTAAAACAAATGAAACATTCTGCATCCTAACAAACTGTCTTAAATCAGATTAACTCTCTGACAGATATCAGGCAACATTTTAATCACTGATTTTACTTTTGCATTAAAATTCCTCAGACAAAAGTTGACTGGATCATGGTAACCAAAAATTTGTGCAGCACCAACATTGAAGTGACAAAGGGCACTAAGAATAGTGAAATTGATAGGTATGCATCCTTTATGTTTAGTAGTGCTTTCTTTTAAATTAATAAAAACTCACAAACCATACCCCCCTAAAATTACTATAGGATATACCAAAAATTTGGTGAAACATGGACGTGACAATATAGAAAGGATTATAATTTTATATTCTATGAGATTTTGCAATTGATTCTTCTTCATTGACGTAGAAACTAGTATTGAAATTCCAAAGCTGTTCTATATAGTAATACCAAAAAGGAAATAGCATATTGTATTTATAAAACTGGACTAAACATACAGAACACAGGTATATCTTCATTTAGAAAAGTAGTCATATGTTACACAGCTTAACAATTAGTTTTCTAAAGAAATGCGTTTAGTTCCTAGCCTTCCATGATAACCTCTACATTATCCCGAAGTCATTTCTGTATCTTTCTTTCCCAGTGGCCTGGGATAGTCAACTGGAATGCATTCAACCCTGTTTGCATTTATCAGCATTCAGTATACTGAGGATATTTCCATCTTCTTTGTTTTCCTTTGTATCGACTGTATTGAGGTGACACTGGTTAACAAAATTATACGCATTTCAGGTGCACAGTTCCACAAGACATCACCTGTTCATGGTGTTGTGTGTTCACCCCATGAAGTCAAGTCTCCATCTTCTTTCTTTAAAAATATTGACATAACTAAATTATTGTGTAGTAAGACTCCATTAATTAGGTTAATTGGAGAGAAGGTGGTCTGAAGTTATTAGGAAGGAATTTGTTGTTGTGAATGTCTTGTCTTCGTATAACTCGATCTAAGTGTTTTTTACTTGGAGTAAAATCTGAAGCTAAGAGCTGTGGAACGCCTTTCCATTAGAGAGCATTCCTGTTTCACAGATAACATGGTATTTGAAAGCAAAGACGGAGCTGTCACAAGCTTGACAATTTTCATTGTCCTTAAAAAGTTGAACAGTCTCTGAAATCTTGTTTACATTTTCTAAAGGCATATTAAATGTGTTAGTAGAAAAAAGCATACCATAAATAACCTTCCTACTTTCATGATTCAAGTAAAGCATTAATTTTAAATTCTTGCAAATCAAAAAACATCATTGTTAGGTCAGAGTCACTCAAGAAACCAGACGGACACAGCGAGCTAAGGAGCAGGGTTTATTAGCGGGATAAGAGGAAAAGTGGAGCCAACCAAGGGAGGTTAGGACTCTTTCTGTTGTTCTTAGGGCAGGGTTTTTAAGCACAAAAACCCACTAAGAGTTACTGGTTGGGGTGTCAGAGTCTGATTGGCTAGAGCTGGTTGCTGGGTACTATTTCTGCTGACCATTGTTCTTGATACATCTTGTCAGGCTCAAGTTAAAGCTGCGCCTTGTTATGCCGGATAGGCCGACCCCAGACCCCAGTCTTAGCTGGGCATCTGTTTGTCCTGGGTAGGGTTGTCAGGCAGTCTCCCAAGGTATAGTTTCCTGCCTAGTGATTTTCCATTCCTCCTAGGCCTGCCTAGGTCTGTCAATCATAAACAATTTAGGAGGTGTAGGTAATAGAGTGGAAAATTGTATTTCCAATGGATATCATGATGAAGAATTGGTGTGTAAAATCTATAAATAATTCCTATTCAATAAGATAGAAATACAATTAAATACATTCATATAAAATGGTCAAAGGTATAGCGTAAAAGTCACAGATGAGAAAATCCAAATATAAAAGGATGGTCAACTTCACTTTTATCGATAAAAAAATTAAAACAAGGAATTGCCATTTTACCCATCAATTAATAAAATATAATTAGGAAATCTGTATATCAAGTGTGAGGAAAGATAGGAAAAAAGTTGTACTCAGATGCTTCTAGTGGAACTATGAAATGGTGCAGCCATGTTGCGGAACTATTTGGCAAGCCCATAAAATTGAAAAACTAACTATCTGCCTTATTACTAGGATGAATATATTAATATAATTTCTCATTCAATGTGGGACACCTTGAACATGAAACAAGGTGCTACTAATATTTATGCCAGAACAAATGTGTAAACTGGGGTTAAACAAAGCCAATCTGGTTATAATGGCGCCCTATCTATGACCCACTTTGCGCATAGACGCTAGATAACGTGTTGTCCTCGTGTGCTATGTGTGAGTGTAAGTACTCTTTGCTGCATAGTGTGTAACAGCGAAAAATCAGGAACAACCTGTCAAAAGGATACTTGGTAACTAAAAATGCATAGTACAGAATTCTAAACAACAAGGGAAAGAGATGAACTAGATTTCTCTGTGTATCAGTATCCATAGCTATACTGAAGACAGACCTCAGTCAGGAATCGAAAATTCCAGACTATTATGTACAAAGATAAATTTAGATGTATATATTTATATTTATATAATGTTAATTAATATAGGTGCATTTGAAAAAATGCAATGGATAATGCTTCCCAAATTATGATAGTGGTTGTCTCTGGCAATTGGGACAAGAAATACTGCCAGTGGTTTAATGGGAAATTAGCAATATTAAGAATGTCTTAGTTCTTTAAAAATAATTTGAAGCAAATAATTTGCAGCAAATACCACAGATGTTAGAGTTGATAGATCTAGATTGGGGGGAAGTACATTTTAAAATATTCTTTGTATTTTTAGTGACTTTCATTTTTCAAAATAAAAACAAAATTATACAACTTCTACAAAGACTTCCTTGATCTTTTCAAGCCAAACATTATTTCCATCACTCCTATTTGTGCCTGTAACACTCTATAGCTCTTCTATAAGAGTTACGCTATTCCGCTTCTTCGGTTTATCTCCTCCATTAAATAGAAAAATTCCTAATCAAAAGAATAGTGTCTTGTCCCTCTTTGTATTCCTCCACAACACCTGGCCGGATATCTGCTACACAGTAAACACCCACTAAGGCTATATTAAATGAGATACAGAAAGAATAGGATAGTTTCCATAGAAACCCTTGCTCCTTTTAAGGTGACTCAACATTTTTTAATGTTTCAACTTTTTTATGCTTTTCTATGCTTTATGGACTTTTGCTGTGCGCCAACTCCTATTGGCATTCTTTCAGAATGAATCTCTAATAGAAATGAAAGCACAGTGTTTTGTGTTTATATGGTTCTCAGCATGTTGAAGATGCTCCGGACTCTAATTATGAAAGTAAACATAGAGTGGCGTGGTGACTGAAAGGACCTGCTTCATTTTCTCTTCTGTCATAGATGTCTAGCCTTTGTCCTCATGCAATGAGGACAGAGTTCTAGAATGTTGAGTGAAATGTAGCATTCTTTGGAGTTATTTCTTTGTGTCACTTTGGCTCTAGTTGACACTTTAGTGATGTTAATTTCTGCCTATCAACATCAATGAACAGTTTCTGAGCATCTCCTGGGGCCACAGCAGAGCTTCAGGTACCTGCTGCTCATTTAGAATCTAGCTGGTAACGAAAGCTCAAGTACAATATGGCGTTCGGTTTGCTTTTTCTTTTCTTTCTTTTTGTCTTTTTCTGAATTTCAAGTTTCACGGTTTCCGTTGTTCTACTCTCATAAATAAAACATGTGCTTTTATTTTTTCAAAGTTACCAGAGTTTGTTCAGTTGAACAATGCCCAACTTGCAAATGAATACTTTTGAAAATACATACGGTGGATATATTCATAAGTACATATGTGAATTCCTTTGGTTTCAATGGGAACTTATTAAATGTGCCAAGTTATCTTTTGTCAAAAGAACCGTTACTAAGTGAGGACATGAAGTGTGCTTGCTCGTACATTCCTAAGGTGCTAAATTTAGGTGTTAATGCTGCCTTTTAAAATTATTTTGGGGGGGGTTGCTACTTATGCTAAAAGGATGCCTTTTTCTTGAAAGTAAAATATGTTCTTAAAGAACACCTTTTAAATATTTTTAGATTCTTTTGTTGTTATCGTTCCGGGTTTTCTCTGCTGTTCAGACTTAAGACAAGCATCACCCCACTGCAACTGGCCCCTCAATCATTATCCAGCTTTCCTCTGAAACAGTGCTTAGCACGGAGTGTGTGTTCTTAGCCGGCTGATTTCTGTGATTGCTGGACTCCATGTACTGTGCGATGTGGCTTGCAATTAGACCAGACTAGTCATCCTGGCACTTTGAAAGTGTTGTTTTCAGGTACACTCTGGCACATACATACCAACGATGTGCTGATGGTAGCACTGACTTTTCAGAGTGATCTTTTCATCATAATTAGCATTTTAAAATCCCTGAGCTGGAATCTACCATGCTCGCTCGTCCTTGATGTTTCTGTAGTTAAGAAGGGCAGGCGCAGCCCCGGGGAGCACTTGCTGACTTGGCAGCATGAAGCAAGTCACATGGACCTCCCGAAGAGCCAGGAAACAAGCTGATTTTATTCATCTCAGCCCACCATATTGCATGGACTGGCTGGCCAGTAACTTGCTCATCTTGTCAAAGCGGACCCTGAGAGGCGAGTCATCTGGCTATAACATTCAAATACATATACCCAAAGTTCGAGATAGGCATGTGAAACAGACAGACTTTTATGGGAGGAGCTTCATTATGGCATTTTGCAGGCTCTTAGGAGCAGAGTGTTCGGCATTTCAGTATCAGAAGGGTTTCAGAAATCCTGCTCAGCACCTGGCATCTTTTGAACCCTCTCTAGATCTCTAGCCCAGCTGTTCAAGGAAAAGAAATGGGGCTGAAGAGGCATCCATGTGGCTACAGTTGGTGCTGTGGAGGTTAGGGTGATGCTACCAGATAATGCATGCGTTATTTTTACTGATGTGGAAGGCTGCCTTGCTGTGTGTTTCTAGGACTGTCAGAAAGATTGATTCCTGAAATATTTTGAAGAAGTGCTAAATACCAGCTACTTTGGGTACTTACCCAGGGGCATTGCAGCTGCCTGGCATTGCTGTGTGGCAGCTGAGCAGTAATCGCTGCTATTTCTCAGATTTGTTTGTGTCTTTGTCAGCATTTGAGAGAAGGGAGGTTCAGGCTCAGATTGGGGCTCTCGTCTCCTGGTGATCTCATCCAACCCATGGCTTGAAATACTTTCCCAGTTGCTAATGACTCCCAAATTTACATCTCTGGCCCTGATGTCATCCCTGTGTTGCAGACTCATATATTCAGCCTCCCACTAAATAGCTCAGATGTGATGTCTAAGAGGTATCTCAAACTTAAAATGAACAGAACCCAACTGCAGATTTTTCCACCCGTGTGCACCCCAACCACTCCTCTCACCATCTCCGTTCCTTAGAGTCACTCCAGCCAAAGCCTCACAGTCATCCTTGACACCTCCCTGTCTTTGCCACGTGTCCAACTTCCAAAGGGTCCACCTTGAAAGTATATTCAGCGCACGGACACTTCTCTGCCACCACTGCCTTACTCCAAGCCAACAACAGATCTCATCTGAACTTTTTTAAGTACCTGCTATACACCAGCCTGCTTTGCAACTGTGTATATTCTCCCAGCAGCGAAAGTCAATCCAAAAACACAAATTAGATCATGTTATTCTCTGCTCAGAGAATCACCAATGGCTTTCAATCTCAAGGTCCAAATCCAACGTGCAAAGCTATAAGTGATCGGGCTCTCTGATATTTCTCTAACTTCATATCCTTCTGCTCTTTCTTAGCTTGTTTCCTCAACTCATTCACTTTCACATACAGTAACATCCTCACTGCACCTCAAATATTCCAAGCACAGTCACACCTAAGCATTTTGAACTTAATCTTCTCTTCGTCTGCAATTCTCTTCTCCAAGATATTTGCATGGCTTGTTTGCTCACTCCCTTTATGTTTCCACTCAGATATGTCCTTATTAGTATGATCTTCCCTCACCAACCTTTATAAAATATAACACTGCTTTCAATGGTGTCTTACCTTACTCTGTTTCCTCAGTGCCTTCTATTCCTTTTCCCCTGTATGTAGGCTTTGTTTGGTTCACTGCCAATTCTCCAACACGAAGGACAGTGAGTGCCTGGTGCACAGAGATCTTTACTGAGCATCTGTAAAAAGCACACCCATCTTGCTCCTCTTCCTACTTCTATGCCCACCAGTTATAAAATGGCACTTAGAATATCAGGTTCTCTATCTCTCTCTCTCTCTCTCTCTCTCTCTCTCTCTTTTGATGGGAATAGCTCTCTGATATCTTGAGCTCTTCAGTACAAAAACCCATTGAAATCCAAGACTCGGGAAGCTCATTTCTCCATCTCTGACTTGACCAGGCCGTGAAACGCATGCTTTTGTCAACCGGGGCAGTGTCACGCAGGTCACACTGCACCTCGCATTCCTTTCATGGCCTGTCACTGAAGGCCATGGTCATACTGCCTGGATACCAAAGACGTTGCCAATGTTGAAAATCATCATAAAGATGGTACATTTCCTGTACTTTGGGGAGAAACCTGGAAGTTCACAGACACATCATCACTGTTAACCATTTCCTAGACTTGCCTTTTGCTTCCATCATTTTGCAGCTGACTGCAGTGTCTGGAACTCATCTTCCGTGCTCACCACAAATGACTCACCACCCTTCCTAGTCCTCCTGTGTTCTTGTTTAAAAGAGAAGGAAGTAAAACATATTACTCTTTTTTGTCTTAAAAACCTATTCTAAGATCTCCAATATTCTGTTTTATGATTTGGTTGGCTTTCAGAAGTGAGATAGTTTTGTTCTACCTTGCCGGTGAGTTTGCTAGTTCTTTGGGGAGCCGGGCCCATGAAATTCAATACCAGTGTTTGCTACAGCATTCAGCAACAGCCTTGCCTGTGGTGTGTAATCAATGATATCTGTTACTTTGAGTTTTAGCCTTTTTCAAATGTATTTGACATTTTGATTACCTGTTCTTTTAATTAGCAATATGAACCTGACTGGTACTTGTTTTTCAAGAGGATAAGCCACTACACTTCCCTGATATATTGGACTGGATATTCACTATGGTGCAGCTTTCCAACTGACATGCAGTGACACATGGTTGTACCCCAGCTGGAGTTCAGGTGTGCTAAAATAATGACTCCTCTATGCTCTCAGGGACAGCGGACCACAAAATTGCTTACCCCACTGTGCCCAACAGACACAATGTATAATACGTGTCATGCCATGAAAAAGGTTGAGAGTCACTCTAGTCCAGCACTGCCTGGTAGAATTTTTGTAATAATAAAAATGTCCCAGATATGCCTGTACAGTAAGGTAATCACAAGGCACACGTAGCTACTGAGCTCTTGAAAGGTCACTGCCGCAGCTGACCTAGTAGCCATTGTGTTGGATAGTGCAGCTGGAGTGTAAATTCTAAACTGTATCATCTAGTAGGAGCCAGAGATGGCAAAAAAACACGATTTAGCAATTTATCAGGCTCAACAAATATCAATTTGAAGTGTTAACAACCCATAGTGGGACCAGCAGGCATAAATTAAATTAATAGAGCACAAACTTGAGAACACGGGTATCAAGGCAGACCGGACCTTTTAATGTGGCAAATACAGTTGGATATTTCAGGCTGACTCTAGCTGTGTTTTCTTCCTGTCTTGTTGTCTCTTTTTGTGGTTTGATGGAGTGGCAAACTATAGTGCTTGTTGCCTGAAAGTGGCTTCAAGGTCACACCTGCAGGCCTTCCCTTATTGAACTCCGGTGACTTGTGGTCTACAGTGTCTTTCTGATGGGGCCTGGAGCCATCTGATAATTCACGTTTGGGCTTTACAGACAATGCCATGGGTACCACCCACTTTATCATCTTAAATGATCTGACAATCATCGATGAAGCCAGTGCTCTGTGTTTAGCAGTTTTTATGCTAAATGAATCAGTATGGAATGAGCCGTTGCTCACAGCCATTGTTACTGAGGCATTGTTTAATCCAAGCCAGAGAATTCCGGAGAATGTAGATTTGGCAAAATTCACTACTTAGTTTCAATTAGCGGTTAGGAAAAACAGGTTAGATTGAAACTGGAAAAGACACCAGAGTTTGGGCTGCCTGTTACTACCAAACCCAATAAGCAGAGACAGCAATTGAATTTTTATGGGTGCTTTATTCAGATGGCCGGCGATCTGAGAAGGTGGTGGGTTCATGCCCAGACCATCTTGTCTATTCTTTCCAGGCCAACATTTTTATAATAGGGAATAAACAAGGTGCGGTGAGGGGTTTTGAAATTCAGGGAGAATGAGGTGAAAGAAACTGCAACATTCCTGTCCTGGGCAGTTAGCTGTTCCCAGGGATGAGTGGTCATCTGTCTCTCCCTGGAACGCAATGGCCCGGATGCCTCCGCTTGTCCCCAGGTGGTAACCTTTAGAAGTGCCCAAGGAGGTTGGCTGTCTCTTCCAGGGACCAGGATGGGCCTTAGCTGTAGTTTCTGAAACAAAACCCATTACTTACTAGGCTTATAACTATTTACCTTAAACTAAAATTTTCCAACTCTTCAGTCCCCTATCAAGACAATCTATTGTTTATCCATAAATTAATCCCAGGAGAGGATTAGTATCTGGCCTTCACCTCATGATTCCTATATTTGTTCATTCTTTTAACAAACTGTTTTCGAAGATGCCTACTTGCCCACATGTCTCAGGATCCCTGGTCCAGTGTGTCCCACCACCTCAGTAACCTTTCAGTTTATGTGATCTGTCATGTCCAGCTCTGTTTCCTATTCATACTGCTATTCTTTCTTTTTGGAATGACCAGCCCCTCTTTTTTTCTCAGGTACATTTTAGCCTTGTTTCTGGCAGTATTCAAATCCTTAATACTAATATTAATGCACAGCAGCATGTATGAAGCCCAGTGGCTGTGCTAGGTGTCATGCCAGCTTCTCTTCCAAAGGGGTTCATGTAAGTGTCACAACAAGCCTTTAAAAGATCAATTCTTCTTCAGAAATGTATTTTATATGTACTTTACAGATAAGGGAACTGAGTTTCAGACATGTGGAACAATATGCTTAAAACAAGTTTGTAATAAAACAGAGCCAAAGTTTGAACCTAGGACTTCCTGACTCAAAAGCCTTTGATTTTCCATCGCAGGTATAGGAGAAAAAGAGGTCTCCCTATTAAAGGAGTCTGATAACGGGGTCTATTAACCTTGTACTTGCTTGGAACACACTGTATGACTGTATGGCTTCCTTGCTTGACTTCTTGATTTCCAAGACTTGTGCTGTTATCTTACTTCCTACCTCGGGGTGCATTCCCATACCCATAGGCAACCAATTATTTGACAAGTATGTGAGAGACTGTGGTAGACAGGGAAAGTCTTGGTCCTTCCTAGGTAACCTGGTTCAGGTGCAAAGGTGTGTTGCTCATAGTATATATTGCTCATCCATGAATCTCTGGTTAATAATAACCTATCACTTCCGTCCCTTAACTTAGAACTGTGAAATCACCCATAGCCAGGTCTACATAATTCCCCTTGTTATGAAGCGATGTCTTTCATTTGTTGTTGAATTATTGTTCTTGTCTGTTCAACCAGAGTGTGAATTATTTGTGTGTGGATATCTTGTTCTGTACATATTTGGCCTTTCCCTATGGTACCAGCCCAAATTGCTAGGCTAATCACTGGACATTCTTACATATTGTTGATTGAGTGATTGATGACATTCATCTTTATATTTTAGTGTACAAAGAAAAGAAAATGAAAAATAAAAAGTTATTCCCCAAAGATAAGTAATATAGCTGAATATTCTAACTCCTGGTCATAAATCACTTGAAGAAGGATGATGTATTTCTCATATAAGTGTACAAATAGCTGGTACTTAATATTTTTCAGAGGGTGGTAATAATTACTTTCTGGATGCAGGTAGTGTATTTTCTAGATGAGTAAGTTTCCTGACATACTGAAGCTTATCTCATTAGCCATCCAAAATGTGTTTTAACAAACAGTTTTAATGCAAATCTTTAGAAGAAAGGAGTGCGTAACTACTGCCTTTTAAGAGAGAATGTATAAAATACAATTAAATTTTTCCTTGACTAGTCATTCTACCAAAAAAATTCTGAGTATTCACTATCTTCTACCTGTTAATGAAAACACTGAAAGCATTAAAGACAAGAAGGTCAAAATTTTTAAAAAAACATAATTCCTATTCTCAGTGAGTTTATACTCTCAAAAGGAAGTCAGATGTATAGAAGGAAAGTTAACAACTCGGCCTCTTAAAGCACAGGCGGCAAACACAAGGCCTGCGGGCCTAATCCGGCCCTCCGCCTTGTTTTATTCGCCCGGAACCTTGTTTCTACCCGGCAGCAGTGCTGAGCTCCTTGCCCCTAGTTAAGGAGTAGTTACATTTGCACAGTCCTAAAGTTACATTCAGCCCTTTGAAGGTAACCGTGAGGCTGATGTGGCCCCTGGTGAAAATGAGTTTGACGCCCCTGTCTTAAAGGCTGGAAAGAGGTAAGGAGGTTGTGTGTAGGGGCCCCATAAGGAGTCAGGAAAGTTTAGCGTAAGAATTGACATCTGTGGTAGTGATGGAGGGGAAGTTAGGGTTTAAGAAGGCATGACCTGGCATTCCAAAATGAGCCAAACAGTCCAAGAGAATAGTGAACTGGGGAAATGGTTCAGTGGGCTTGACGCACGGCAGCCTGAGGATAGTTCTCGACGTCAAAAGAGCGTAAGAAGTTCGCATTGGGTCATGGAACTTCCCTGCTTCCAAACCTCCATTGATCTGATATTGGGCGCTGCAGAAAAGTCTTAGTCTGCTCAAGAGATGTAAGCAAGCCCAGCCCCGATGAGCAAAGCCACACAGGTTAGTCCTGTTGTTGACCATGGATGCGTGAGGGGGCTGAGCAAAGATCATTCAAGCCTGAACCAGATCAGCTGAACCTCCCAGCTCTCTGGTAGACTCCCAACTAATAATAAAGGGCCACTATTTTCAGCTATTAAGATTTAGGATCATTTGTATCTCAGTCATATTTAATTGGTAAATTGTGTTCATGTGTTTCCATTCTTTTTTCCTAAAGTAAAAGGCCTTTCCTGTATTTATGATAAACAAAGAAATGTGAACATGTAATAGAAACAAATTTTGCTGAGCAAATAGAGCTGTGGTATTGCTTTGAGCTGGCATCGATGCCATTCAGTTTCATTTCATTTCTTGTTATAAACTTGGCTCAAAATTTATAATTTATGCTTCACTGTAGGGACATATGTAGATGTATGCACATATTCAGGCTCTATGCAACAGCAAAAAATTTACCACACCCTGAAGCTTGCATATCTGTGACATAAAAGCAGCTATTTTTATTACGGACAATTTCAAGCATAATAGACAAAAAAATAGAGGGAATAGCAAAATAAAATTCCATGTACATATTACTGTTGTTGTTTGTAACAGGCTTTTTAAAAAAAAATTCTTTAGAGGATAACAGTTGTGCTTAATGCAACTAAGAATAAATCTGCAATTTTTTCCTGCATTGCTAAAAAGAAAATTCTTAAAATGACTAACCTCCCTTAGTTGCCAAGTTACTCCTGGCTATGCACTGATAGCAAAAGTAATATAACAGCATTCGCAGCATAATTAGATTTGAATAGCAAGTTTTATTTAAAGAGTGCCTGATCCTATTGCTCATAGCCATGCTTTTCTTTTTCTTTTTGTTTTTGTTTGGTAGTAATCACGTTTTTAATGACTTGTGATCGATTTTCATTTTGTGAAACAATAGAAAACTGCCATAGGAACTGTTTAGTAAGCCTTTAAACTTTGTCAAAGCTGCTTAAAATCCTTTTAGATAAGAGGTTATTTTTTGTTAAATAATTGCTTTTATAAAATGACTTCTGTAGAAAAGATTATTGCCAACGGTGTCACTTAGAGGAATGATAACAATTGAAACAGGAAGGGTGATGATAGAAGAAAGTGAGTTATGAATGAATGGAAATTTAGGTTCTGCTTTTTCATTGTACCCAGAAAAGAGAAAACAGAATGCTTTTCCTTCGGGTTGCTTTCCAGAATGGACTTCTTGGGAAGGAAGGAAGTATGAAATGAAAGGCAGGAGAGATGGAGGTTGGGAGGGAGAGCAGAAGGGAGCAAGGAGGAAAAGGAAGACAGGAAGAGCAGAGGGTAAACAGAAAGAAGGGAATAAAGAAGGAAAGAAAAAGAAGGGAGGAAGAAAGGGAAGGAGGGATGCTTATTATTTGGAGGCATGTTTCTTAAAGCAGTAATACCATTAAATATTACAATCAGCCTGTAATTTAACACATAGTATTTATAGTACTATTATAGTGGACATTCAGGGTTAAGTTTGCTTAGATTCATAGAATATCAAAGGAACCTGTGCTGTCACCTAATACAGCCTTATCTGTAACAGAGGTCAGCAAAGTTAAACTGACTGCAAAAAGCTGAATATATCAATATTTGGCCCACCTCTTATTTTCCCATAAGAAGCTGACCACTGATGAAGTTTAATTCATCTAGAAGATTGAGTGTAGTAGGACTAGAATCATGTGTATAAAGTATGTTTCTGCATTTTATACAAAAGGATGTTATACTTTTACAGGATCTGTGTTATAAAATGTCACTCTGAAGGACATTGTTTAATATTTTATACAATTACTACAAATTTTTTAAATTAATTTATATTCCTAAACATTGAATTTCAGTGGAGATTGTGCTTATTGAGGTTCATTTTATCTTTGGGAACAGTTTTAATAGGATTTCTAAAATGCTTACTTTGGGAGAGGAGGCCCACTGTCATAATGAGTGTGTCAAATCGTACATCATCGAGTTCTGTTATCTTTAAAGGGCTCCGCTTCTGAGAGTCAATCAACGGCAGACATACTCCTCCCTTCCAATGTCGACAAAGCAGTGTGAGACTTAAATTCTACAAGGTCACTATTGTCAAATATAGTTTAGTCCCAATGAAGTCCATTAAAATCACAGACCTTTCCATATCTGTTTCCAAACCCTATCCTAGCAATGTTTCCCCCAGTCTGTCCCCTATCACCAGAAACTCCAGAAAAAAAGCAAGGCGTCTAGTAGAAACTGCATTAGATATCAGAAACATTGAAAAGCAGTCTACAAAAACGGAAAGCGTATGACCATGAAAATCAGAGACGTGGGTTCTAATCTTGGCTACAGTCCTCACTGGGTGTTCATTTTGGGAGAAGTTTCGAGATCTTTTCATTGTAGCAAATTGGTGGTCAAGTGAAATAATGTAACTGCATACCCCAAAATATGACGTGTTAATTTTTCCCATACATATGACACTTGCAACATAAATATAAGTGTATTTATTTGTGTTTTTGTGTCTTAAAAGCCTTGAATTTATGCTGAGAGTTCCAGTTAACAACATGTCAACTTAATAGTTTGTGAATGAAATTAAGCAGAGTGTGCTGTGTTAACTTTTACTGATAAATTGAGATATTACATGAACTATTTTGTTTTCAATTCCCATCTAGCTTCTTTGAGTAACTTGCAATCTACTGAAAACCATTACCAAAAACCATTTTTTTAGGCTACCTTCTTTTGGTAACTATGGGTTCAGTGATTGCAACCAACTTCCATATTAACTGAAGTATAATAGTATTAGGAAGCTTCTGCTGTACAGTAATTCTGTAATATTTCAACAGCTAAATGTTTTATAATACATTAAAGTTAGTTCTGCAGAACTGGGATGCTTCTGCTATTCTTCATGAGATGAATTATTCTGTATCTTTAGACAAGAACCTCTTAATTTTTAGATATTTGGGTCAGAGCAAGAGGTCTTGGCGGTGAGAATTCTTCCTATGGGGGGTTGGAAGAAGGAAGAGAAGGTTACTCTCTTCATATGAACTCTCTTCAGTTTGGCCTCTCATCTCTCCCCGGTACCCTGTCATACCTGACCCTTCTGGGTACTAACCCTACGTAGATTTCATAGACCCTCACGGCTTCCACTTTACACTTGCTCAGATAGCAGTGCCCTCCACCACTGCATCAACCCCCATGTTTTCAATAGTTTTCTGTCAACCAGGAAATTGAAGTCTTTAGCCCACATCAGGTTTAAAATAGAGGTAATAAAACCATTTTTAATATATGGTTAGCATAGGGCAGGGTTCTCAGCCTCAGCACTGTTGGTATCTGGGAGAGATCATTCCTGGGTGGGGCTTTTCTGTGCATTGTAGCGAAGCAGCATCCCTTGTCAAGCTGTGGCGACCCTGGTTGAGAACCGCAGGCAGAGAGCCATACCAGTGAGTGAGTGTGCAAAAGTCTGTGTTATGAAAGAAAAGCCTGGGATTTTAAATATCTTTTACATCAAAGTACAATATAAATCAACCAACCCAATATCATCTGGAGGGCCATTAAATTACATTACAAAATACTATGGAAATGAAATGTATTACCGTGATATTCCAAGCCAAGTAGAGAATGAAAACAATCTCTGACTTTCAGCAGTCACATGGTACCTTTCGTCTATTCCACAATTTTCCTTTAATAAGCATTTCCAAATACCCTGGGATTTTTCATTTTCATTTCTTGAAGAGCTTTTATATACTAATAAAAAAGAAAAAATGATGTACTATCATAATTCTTCTTATTTTCTGATTGTTAGGGAAAAGATACATTCCCTCACAAGGCATGTAATTTCTCAGAATTGCCTGTTGTCCCTAGAAGCTAATTGGTGACCATTAATTTTTTCCTCGCCTGTCAACAGAAGTGAAAACAGTAATTGGCATGCTCACCTACTTGATTATAGCTATTATATCAATCAGCATCCTTTCCTAGGATCCATCATTATTTATCTAGATAATTAGGTATTGTTTTATTTTTCTCACCATTTGTGTTTTGCTTTGGCAATGCACAAATTTCTTTATATGGTTGAAATCAGTCCTGCAGCCAGTTAGAACTCATCCCCCCAACATGTATGCAATATCTACTGTAGCAACAGTTTAAAAGATAAGGTTTAAAACTTATTAAGTCACCTTCATGTATTCTGTCTACCCATGCTTTCTGTTCTTTGCCCTCCATATTTTTCTCAGCTTGTTTGATTATAATTCGGGGACTCTGGGGAACTAAATGAGTTCTGGGACTTAAGAGACAATTATAGAAGGTGACAAAGAAATAGAGAACCTGAGCCCTAACACCAGTCCCACGTTAACTAACTTTTCCTATGATGTTCCTGAGTGATTCTATTTGAAAAACAATTACTCAATGAATATAACTTTTCTCACTGTTTATGTTACCTGGAAGCTTAATCAAAATATTAGAAAGTGAGATTAACTATATTAGAACAGAAATTTATAATAAATATTTTAAAATAAGAAACAGCTAAGTTAAACATGGTGATGTTAAAGTAGTCAATTGAATGTACTTCACATAGCATTGCACTGGAGAACTGTTCTTCATCTCCTGACTAATCTTGGCCCTGAATCTATTAGTCAAAAGTAAGTTTGGGAGCATTATACATTTTTATTATGAATGATGTTAAAGCAGAATATAGTAGAGGTTAGCCAAAGTTTATCTCATGATAAGTGAATATGGCATTAGCCTGAAATATGAAACTTTAGAACATTTTCTCAGCCCTTTGGGGAACCAGAAGGAGATGAGTCATCAGTCAGCGGCTCACTTTTTCAAAATATAGATCAATTATTAATAGTAAAACTCTCTAGCCTCTGTGAATAAAGGGAGGTGACTGAATTGATTTATAAAAATTTGTCTCTTGGTTCCCACTACCCCATAAAACTATCTCTCTTGCATTCTCCCCACCCCCATATCATTAAATGGAACTGCCTTTCATGTATTTGGCTGAGCCCCTATCTGGGGACCTCCTTTAAGTCCTGGATTTTTATGTACATTTCACATCAAGTCCATCAGTAAATGTTGTAAATTCTACCTATGAAACAGATACAGGAAGATAAACAGATAAAAGGAAGACATGCTACCATTTCCACCACCAACACCAATGGATCCTCACCTTTCAGCGGACTGTTTCAATACCCGCTTCCTGGCCTTCCTGTGTCTCCTCTGCCATACTGCCTCCACACTACTCCGTCCTCCCAAACTTAAACACCACAGTGCTAGAATGAAGCAAGGCCTCTTTTCCAAACCGTTCAGGGTTTTCTCATTACGGTTAGAATAAAACCCACTTCTGTTCTCTGCTCTACAAAGCCTTGACTAAATTGGCCCATGGCTGTCTTCTGAACTCAGCGCCACTCTTTGCCAGAAAAAAATGACCTGTGCCAGCCCTCAAACATCCAAGTTCACCCCCATCTCAGGGCCTCTGCACTTGTCCTTCCCTCTGCCTTCCATCATCTTCCTCTATTTTTTCACACACCTGGTTTCTTCCCTTCACACAGATCTGTTTGAAAGGATCTTCAGAGCACACTTGCCTGACATTCCTCTCTAAAACAACACCTGCATGTAGGGAACCATTCCATGCATTGTGGGAAATGTAGCCCAGCCATTCACTGTTTAAAAAAAAAAAAAAACCAGTGAAGTGCAGGTCGGCAAGCAGGCCCCATGTACATGGACGGGTTTCCCGTGGGTAATTCAGACCTACATTTTTCCTACAGTTAAGACTTGTTCTTGCTAAAAAACTCTCTTACCCTGGACTAAAAAAGCAAATGGCTGATTGCATTATCTTCAAAGCAGTTTCCTGAAAGTCTGTGATAAACCTCTCAAGTCCAGTCCAATCCCTTTTGCCTTTACATTTGCAAATATTCTCCTTTGATGTGCCCTTCTTTGTTGTCTATCACCTGATGAGGACCTGTGCGTAGTAAATGAAACCACCCTCAATGCAATGTGCCCAGAAAGACAATAAAGGCCTGTCAAGGCAGGTGTCGGCATGCTCTCTCCTCTGGAGAGAGTGGCTGAGGCATTCCAAGCCACTCTCGGGGCCCTTCGCTCTCTCCAGCCCACTCTCGGGCACTTTCTCTCTGGCTCTCTCTCAGGCTCAGAGGGGGGTCGTGTAGTCCCTGAGTTTTCTCCCCACAGGATTCACGTGTGGAATTATTTACAAATTGGCCACAGCATACGGATTCTGCAGGACAGGATCCGCCACACCTGCATTAGTCTCTTCCTCTTGTACGTACTGTTTTATATAATACTTATAACCATCTGATGTTATATTATGCATGTATTCACTTACATCCATATTTCCTATCCCCCTCTCTGGAACGCAGGCTCCGTAAGAGGAGGAATTCTGTCTGTCTGGTTCCCTGTTATACTCTCTAGTAACTAGAATAGGGCCTAGTAGAGAGATGCTTTAAGGTCTTTGATTAATGACTGAACATATTTGTTTTATTTGCCTGATAAGCCACATTCATCCGTATATGTGAATAAAATAAAAGCATCAAAGCTAGTCAAATGAAGTTCTTGATTCTCCCGAATACATGTGTTTTGATAGGTATAGTAAGTTACATCCTTGGGAGTATTTGCTCTGTCACTTTGACGTGACTCTTAGATCAAGGTTATCTTATATATGATGTTAATTCATTCATCAACGGCTCTTATCCCTGTACTTCTCTGCTCTGTTGCTGTGCCTCTCCCCTCCCTCTGGCAGCCTTCTGAGGCCCCATGACCCTGCTGTGAGTCACCAGAATTACTTGCAACAGAAAGGAGAAGCATTGCCAGTCCCACTGCATTAGTGTAAGTGAAAAGTGAAGTACCATTTCCCCACAAATGGCTTTGCCTATTATATGGTGATATTTTTCTCCTGTCCATTCAGCTTTTCTCCCAAAGACCATGAGATTGTGTCTACTTGCTTATATCTCTCACAAGCTCTATGCTCCAATATGAAAAATTAATGTAAAAACATTCCAAGCCAGAGAGTGCAGAACTGAATTCCCATTCTGAGTCACTGAAGCTCCATGGGTCATGCACATTCCCTGGACTTGCTACAAAAAAAATAGGCCATTATTTGTCAACTCTTTTAAATTAAACAAAAATACATACAGACAAAGAAACATTGTAAAATGGAGGGTGTTGGTGGGATTGCCACAAGGCATGTTTTATTTTAGCCTGTATAAATCTGGGATACTGTTTTGTAGCCAGATTTAGTTGGGAGATTGCAACAGGGTCATAAAGAAATTATCTCTGAGTATAGCACTCATCACAAGGCACCATATATTTGCTCTCTTATATTGTCTTATGCCAGACTCCATGTCTAATTTAGTTTTTGTTTCTAATATAGTACCCAGTATTTGTAAGTACTTCATAAATGCTCTTGAAAATGAATTATGGAGTTGTAATTACCTAGGTTTTAAGCTCTGTGACTATTTAAAAGCAGGGTTTTGTTTATCTTAAAGTACAACTTGAATCCAAATGCATTGCTTGCATATCTAAATGTCTTCAAAATGTTTTCTATTTAATTGTGTTGTTGAAGATAGACCAATTCCCCTGCTGTGGAAACTAATGTTGGAAATATTAATGATTCTTAAATTCAGGAGCTAAATGCTTTTGAAACCTTAGTTACACATTCAGTTCATTATTTTACAAACAGAAATAGTTTTCTTATCAGAATACATAGAATGCTAAATTGTATTGTCCCAAAGTTTTATGCGTGTCATAAGAACAGATTTATTTTTTACTTACTATATCCAGGCACTTAATCTCTTATCCTAGTTAATCCTCACACTAAGCCATACGGGAAAACTATTTATGTCAGGTTTTTTTATATAAGGAGACTGAGACTCAGAGAGTTTAAATTAACTTCTCCAACTTGCCAAACCAATAAGGCAAAGCCAGGAATTATTACACCTGTATCTCCCTGAAAGCGAGGTATGTTATCTTTCATACTCTACCATAGAATATTTCTATGAAACAAAGCAGAGAAGGTACCACTTAAAATACATTTTGAAAGTTAGCAATGACTTTAAAAGAATAAATATGTGGTAGTATGATTATAGGTATCTAAGAAGCATTGAATATTCTCAATAGTATTTGAGGGATTAGTATTTAAAGGACTAAAATGAAATTTTAGTGATGGCTGGTCAATAGAAAAATGTACTTTCATTTTAAATATCTCACATTCTTTTCTTATTTTTTAAAAGATAATGTCACTTTTATTTACTCTTCGAGTTGTTTTTCTCATTTTATTTTGTATCTTTTATTTATTTATTTATTTTTATTGTTGTTCAAGTACAGTTGTCTCCATTTTCCCCCCACCCCAGCCACCCCCACTTCCCACCCCTGATCCTACCCCTCCTTAGTTTTGTCCATGTGTCCTTTATAATTGTTCCTGAAAACGCTTCCCTCCTTTTCCCCCATTATCCCCTCCCACCTCTGCTCTGGTTACTGTCAGTTTGTTCTTAATTTCTCTTCTTCTTAAAAACCTCAGAAAATTTTAAAACTACTGGCCCCATTACCCTGGTCCATTGCATCTTGTTTTTGGAAGATGAGACCTTATATTTCACTGTTTCATAACCCAAGTATATAAGGAATGGGGGTAAAGGAAAGACTGTATCCATGTATGATAAGCCAGGTAACCTTAACATACAGAAATCAGTCTTGCATACAACTGCATGTGAACCCACCTCTAGATATGTCTCTAACTGGCAGCTGGCAAGTAAAACAAATGTCCTAAAATGCCCCTTCTCCTCTGTAGAACACGTTTGTCAATCAGCACGTATTTATAACTCTGTAATAGTGGTCTGGTTTTATTTTCAATAATTATATCAGCTTTACTGTTGTCAATAGGATATTCTGAGAGCTGGGGAATGCTTTGGTTGGTGGATACGTAGAATTATTTTAACACATAATTAGCAAGAGTAATATCTCTATTATAATTGTTGTGTTTTTTTCTTGTTAGACAGAACATGATTAGTATTTAAAGTCAACCTGTGCTCCCTGTCACTGCTACTGGATTTTCTTTAGTTTTTTAATGATTTCAGTTTAGTCAGTGAGTGTGTATGTGTGTCTTTGTGCGTGTATGAGAGTGGGGGGAGAGAGAGAGAGAGAGTAGGGGGGAGAGTTGGTCTTGTCATGGTCTGATGCTAATTATTTTTTATTGTAATTTGTTTGAATTTCCTTCCAGTCTCAATGTTGCCCATGAAGAAAATAAAGAGGGCTTTGGTTTGTGTGTGTTGATTTTGTTTGGTCATTACCGTTTCTGTATTTTCTAGTTCTGTCATTTGTAAAGTTGATTCAACTAATAATTATGAAACACCATAAAAGTGTCAGAAACATTCGAATAATGGATCATTGAGCACATGCACTGTCTTGGTGGCAGCAAAATTTTTCATGCTCAATAGGCTGTGGAGCTGAGCTACATCTTAGCTTTAATGGTAACTGCTTTCACAGTCATGTTGCCAGTGTGTCAAGTCTGGTAGTTTCTGCTGATTCTTATCAAAGACAAGTGAGTCACACAAGAAACATACCTGATACCCGTCATAGCATAATATCAAAACATGACATTTATAGATGACACATTGCACAGTAAGAGCAGTCTATATAGGTTATGGTTATTTAGTTGCATGATTTTGCTCTCCTAACAGATTGTTAAGAGCTGTAGTAGTTGCTTGACAGAATTTTCAAGGAGCAGATGACAAAGAATTCGGAGACAAGGATCTAGCAAGGCCTCTAACTTGAATGTGCTCTGTTACCTTTGGCAAATCAGTTGTTCTAGTTGTACTGCGAATTCTTAATCTCTAAAACAAAGGAGATCAATATGCTCAGAAGCTTTTACTTTTATTATTATTTTTTACTTTTGATGAGTGTAAGGCGTAAGGGCAGACACCAGGCTATTCCAACTCCCCATCACAATGCCTAGCACGTTATAGTGTTGAATATACATCAGTTGAATTAATTTTTTAAAATTCTTTATTAAACTATAGTTAGCATACAATATTATATTAGATTCAAGCATACAAAATAGTGGTTTGACATTTATACTTCTTACAATGTGATCACCACACTAAGACTAGTAACCATCTGTCACCATGCAAAGTTATCACACTTATTAATTATATTCTTCTTCCCCTTTTCACTCATCTCTCCACCCTCCTCCCTCTGGTAACCATTAGTTTCTTCTTTCTTTCTATGTGTCTCTTTTTGTTTTGTTTGTTCATTTGTTTTTATTTTATTTTTCACATATAGCCCTAAACTGGTGTAGCTCAGTGGATTGAGTGCGGGCTGCAAACCAAAAGGTCGCCGGTTCGATTCCCAGTCAGGGCACATGACTGGGTTGTGGGCCAGGTCCCCAGTGGGGGCCACGTGAGAGGCAACCACACGTTGATGTTTCCCTCTCCCCGCTCTCTAAAAATAAACAAATAAAATCTCTAAAATTTTTCATATATAAATGAAATCATGTGGCATTTCTTTCTTTGTCTGTCTTATTCCAGTTAGCATAACCCTCTAGGCCCACACATTGTCACAAATGGCAGGGTTTTTTATTATTTAATTTTTTTTACTGTTGAGTACTGTTTCCTTGTATGTGTGTGTCTGTATACACACACATACCACATCTTTTTTATCCATTCATCCATTCATTCATTAATTGATTTATTTTGGTTAAAATCTTGGTTGAAGTGCTGACATCTAACAAATAAAAAGCAGAGCTACTTCGTCAGAGAGGGGCGCATGGAGTCAAGCCCCACGGACTACCCCTTCTCTCAGTCTTCACTTCATCTGCCCAGGGGGTCACTGTGGAAGTCAGGACTTTAGGGAACACATTTTAAAAACTCCAAAAACTTAAGAAGCATATAATTTTCTCTGGCTCTGACACTGTACAATTCCTCTGCTGACTGGAGTTGTCGCCTGAGAGTTCTGTGAAAGGTGTTAAGAAGGTCACACTATGTCAGGGGCACGGGTGGTGGGTTGGGGGCGGAGACACACACAAGCATTTTTGCTTCTGAATGAATGTGCTCCATCGGGGTTTATTATCTTTCTCAACAGGTCTTTTCTCTTACTATAAATTAGCGCCAGATGTGTTTGAACAGGAGCATTTCTTTCAGCTGCTTTCTATAACAAACTGTTGAGTTGTCTACTTGAAACTGTATAATCACAAGATTCTGTGAACTGAGTTAATTTGCTGAATAAGCCTATTATTTTGATACCATAGTTGGTTTTCAAGTTCATTGAAAACATTTGATAACCAGAGCCTAAGGAATGTGGTGTTTTGACCTACTAATGGTGAACTATTTTGCCAACATTTAGTGAATAATCTACTTATTTAGCTGGTAGGAGAATAAAACTCTGTTAATATCACTGTAGGTAAGAAATAAGAGTATTTAAGCTGAATTAGAGTGATGCTAAATCTTTGACAAGAATTTCACAGTAACTGATATCTTATCAACCCAAATTTTCCTTCCTTTTCATCCCCATCCCTGTGTTAAATATTAACAAAGATGAATGAGTAATACATTCAATTCGTTATGAACAAAAGCAATTGATCCTACGTGTGATTGGTCTCCCAAGCCAGGACTCTTAAAACTCACCCTGTTTTTCTGAGTTGGGGCACATCATCCATTTGCACAGACTGTGTTTTCTGTTAGAGAGAAATGGGGGGTGAGTGGCTGACAGATTGAATTCTTGAATCCTCTGGTGAGGGGGACACGTGGCCAAGTCTGGGCACTGCTGACTAGATTAGCCTCCCAGTTATCAACCAACTGGCATGCCCTCCTGGCAAGGAAGAAAGGAAGCCCTCAAAGCAAAAACATTTCGTTCTGCAGCCCTTAAATGATCACTTCCGTACTTGCTACAGAGTGAAAGTTGCAGTGACAGATTTCAAGGGACCTTGGCATTTCAATCAGTGAGGGCGGGGAGGGAGGCTTAATGAAGGAGAACTGGCTATTTGTCTAAGGTCCAGATAGTCTAGTTTAGCTAGGAATGCAATATGCAGTGGGAAAACTATTTTCAAGATGCTTAATAGGAAACTGTTAACTATGTAGTATGATAATTGATGAGTTGATGAGCGCACAGAATAGAAATGTATGGAAATTTAAAAGTCAAAGAGAGTATATCATGCAAATTAGTAATAAATATGATAAAATGTAACAGATAATGCTAATAAGAGGTTTTGACTAAATGGAAACTATCATTTAAAACCATGACCTTGGTGAATAATTGTATGTATATGTGAGTGTGCAGCTTGTATTGATACTACTGCAATGTCATATTGCTACCCCATTTATAGGGTATGTGTGGAAGAAATAGTGTAATTCCTAAATTATGGGCTTTGAGGCAGTGTGATCCAGGGTGTAGAAATTAGGAATGGGAATAAGAATGAGGCAACATTATGCCAAAAAAAGTAATTGAAATGCCTGGTACATGTATTCTGTGTAGCTTTAATTAACACAGTAAATGTAAGGTATGCTTTAAACAGGAAAAAAATGCCCAAATTGAAAAGATGTGACAAAACACAGTCATATGTTCTTAAAGAGTGACCAATCTGGATTCAGTACTTAAACAGTCTCATGTGATTGTCAATTTGGAAGTGTTATATTGGACTCATGTACAATCTAACAGCTCTTCAGTTTGCCTGAAGGTACTGCCTGCAATATGTAAGTCGTTACTTAGCAGAATGCTTTGACACACTACTCTGAGAGTGAAAAATATTTAGGAAAATACACTGTATTCTATCCCTCAGTTCATGCAGCTAACTATAGTTGGTATTATTATTTTTCCAGCTCCTCTGACTGATAAGCCACCCAAGCTTTTGTATCCTGTGGAAAGCAAACTGACAATTCAGGAGACTCAGCTGGGTGAGTGATTCCTTAATTCCAGTCAATACACATTTCTCAATATACATTCTGACACTCACTAAGGCTAGATTGTAACCTTATGTAACACTCTGAGCCCTTCCTGTGTGTTTTGAAAGAGAGCAAAAGTAGAAAATGCCAGCAAACATGGACCATCGCCTCCTTGCAGTGCATGCATTAAGACAAAACTGGACATATGGATGTAAAATCTCATGTGTCATTTAGATGTTTGTTGGGAAATGAGATGGGCTGAAAGTTTTACTGATGGTGTTATGTTGTCATTTTATGAAGCTTGAATTGGTTTTAAAGCAGACAATATGGAACTGTTTGACTTTTATTATTAAACACATGAAAATACAGTTTTTGAAAATTGGAGGAAAAGGTACACACTCATAAAAATAAATATTATCATTTCAGTTAAAATCGCTTTGATTTAATCAAATATAGTAGATATTCTTTATGGCAGTTAAGCTACGGTTAATATATTAATAAAATGTGAGCAAGTGGCTTTTGGTTAAAGGACCGATAGGCTTGGGACATAAGAGCGTGGACAGGACATAATTGGATCAATGTATCCAGTTGTCCACAAATCAGAATTCTAACATAATTATCTTAGAGTTTAGTCTATAATTTTTGCATTTGATTTCTTTATATTGTCATACCAGATTATGACAACTTTCCCATCTTAATTATAAATATATATAACACATTTAATTATATTATTTTAGTTCTTATATTTGAAATATGGTATGCATGTATATATCATCAACTTCAGCAGAAAATTATTTGTTTCTGTGGTTCGATGTAAAAGGTTACCAAAAGTCTGGATTTAACCACATATTCTTGTTAGTTAAGGAACTTCTTCTGCATTGGCCATGGCGAGTAGAGACGCATTTGCTGTGTACAGCTACGAAAGAACTGGCAGCCCATCCCTTAGGTTACTAGTGCTATTACTATTCTTAGAGTGAGAATTTGGATTAAAATTATACATCATCTTCAAAATGAAGATTACAGATGTAACAGTCTTTACCAATAGCATATGCAAAATTGTAGGGCCACACTACGATGATGGTTTTGAACTTCTAAAATGATTTTAGTCAATAGATTTCTAACACTTGAAATACACATACTAGCTAACCTTGAGGAAAGAACATGTGCTGGATTTATACAAATCAGGGTATTAACATGCATTTTTGATGGTAAACCCCGACCTTTGAATTAATGCCATATACATGCAAGCAAAATAGTATTATAATTGCCCTTGTTTTGAGGTGGAAGACTACAAGCAGCATTAAAGCAATGCTGTATATGAAACAAGCAGATATATTAAAACTGTGTCACACTCTTTACTCATGCTATGGTGTATTGATGTATATTAGATTTGATTGTTACTTTCTGAAAATATTTTGAAATATAAATTCTTATTAGTGACCATGCTCGTACAGACATTTCAATAACTCCTAGGGAGATGCACTTCTAAGGAGTCATTCAAAACTCTAAAATCTTGAGCTAAGAAGGATTTGTTTATGGTACCACTTGTCAGTAACAAACATAGCGACAATGAAGTTCATTGTATCTTTTTACTTGACAATATAATTAAAATAATTTCATGATTGCTAGTTGCCCATTGGGTTTCCTAATACTGTCCCTGAAATTAGAATATGTCAGATTATTCTCTACTTCTGACTAAAGTGTTTTACAAATGAAATAAATAATTTTTAGAGATTTCCTTTTAAAAATTACATTTTCATGCACCAAAAGTATAAAGACTGATCAAATCAATTTGAAAATATGAAAATCCTCATGCAAATTGGAAGTGCTGATTGGATATTCATTGGAATAAAATGTGCATGGCCACTATCAACACACTGCAGGGCATACTCTCATTCCTTTATTGTCACTGCCAAAAGGAATGCCTGTTCTCTGTAAACACCAGGTAAACTAGAGATGTCAACCAGGGATTTGGGTTCTTTTACACAACTTCTGTTGTGTTTTATTTTCTGATTCCAGTTCTCAGTGGATACCATAAATCATTTAACATTAATCCTTGAATTTCTGAGTACCAGCTGATTTGAAACAGCTACCTTTCTAGTGTTGTTACTGTGATAGTATTAGAGCAGGTGAACAGCTGACCACACAGAATAAGTGAAAATAGGAGATAATATTGAGGACAAAAAAAAAAAAAACCAGATTCAAGATGCCTGGCCATGGCTATTAGTACAACATTCTAGGAAATATTCTAATTCCTTTATTGCCATTGCCAAGAGTAGCATGAGGTCTTGAATTTTCGCTTCCTTGGAGATTTAATGTTTGCTCTTTCCAGACTTGAAAAAGATATAAATTCCAACAGGCTCAAAATGTGATATTGTATCATAAGAAAGGGGCTGAGTGAAGAGTCATGGGTGGGAGTAAAGACTGTGGCCAGGACCAGGGACAGCGAACCTGTAAGGGGTACTTATACTTATGAGAAGCTGGAATCTCCAAATGAGGTTTAAGGGCCAAGAATGCAAGGGTCTGACTCAACCTTGTCTTAAGCTGACTCAACCTTGACTTCAAAGAATAGTAAAACAGTCATATGAGTTATAGTCTAAGAACAGTCATTAGAAATTACACAAAGCTGAGCTGGTACATGTCTGATGACCTAACTTGAGCACCCTGGCGAAGTTACACCCACAACTACTTGACCTTGGTAATTGCGAATCTGTCAGTTGTCCAGTTAGTCTTCAAATACATAAAATACATTGATAAGGACAGATAAAATCATGAAATGCGTGGATTTGTCTTTACTTCCAAACTCTTCTCTACCTGCTATTTGCTGGCCATGACTACTTTCCCTTTCAACATCCCTTGTTACCCTCCTTTCTTTCAATTCTGTCATCTTCTCAAAACTGGAAGGGTTCTGATAGTGATCATTTTAACCTGTTCCAGCACAGAAAGCAAAATGCACAAAAAAGCAAAGTACTTAGGGAAAAATAAAATGGTAACTAGATTCATATAAAATATGTAAATTGTGGGTTTGAATTTCAGTCAATATGTGGTCACAGAACAACATTTCCATTTTAACTGGCATCTCTGTCTCACTTCTAATGTAAAAGAAAAAGAATTTTTTCCTCTTAAAATAACTTTCAGGAATCAGCATATATATATATGGACAGCATTTTCTTGGGCAAAAGGCCCAGAAATCACACTGCGCAATTCTGAAGTTCTGCCCAGGGGGTGAACCTCACTTAGTCCTTTCAGGCAGCTGTAGTTTAGGGACTCATAAGATAGACACCATTGTCATGCTGAGTTTGAGCCCTGAGAATGTCAGTCAGAAATGTGGCCTTCTTGCTATGGCCAGGAGCCCATTTTCAGAACCTTCCAGAATCGAGGTTGTTGCATTTATCATTACCAGACTTTCGAAGAGTAGAAATCCATCCCACGCTTGACCTAATGAGGCACATATTATTTTACAACTTAGATTTTACTGAAAATTATCATTACGCATACAAATGCAAATATAACTGTATTTAAATTTTTGTTTTTGCTTTAAAAAGTAATTATACTAGGTAATGGTAGAAATTTGGGGGGATACAGAAAAGAATCCTGTTTCTTACACTTTACATTATAAAAACATTCTGCTCTTATTAAATATTCTCAGAAAATGCCCTTTTAATGGCTACATGATATCTATGTGACTGTC
Source organism: Micronycteris hirsuta (assembly GCA_004026765.1). Classification (NCBI taxonomy): domain Eukaryota; kingdom Metazoa; phylum Chordata; class Mammalia; order Chiroptera; family Phyllostomidae; genus Micronycteris; species Micronycteris hirsuta. The sequence continues at coordinate 78,372 of PVJI01003356.1, forward strand.
ATAATTTCATATACGGCTGAAATTTTGATTTTTCCAACTTTATTATAAATAGTGATGCAAAGGTATTTATCTATACATTGGCCTCTAGCTTTATGATTATTTTTTTAAAGATTTTATTTATTTTCAGAGAGAGGAGAAGGGAGGGAGAAAGAGCAATGTATGGTTGCCTCTCACTTGGCCCTCATTGGGGACCTGGCCCACAACCCAGGCATGTGCCCCGACTGGGAATCGAACTGGGACCCTCTGGTTCCCAGCCCGCGCTCAATCCACTGAGCTACACCAGCTGGGTGCTTTATGATTATTTTAATATGATAGATTCCTAAAAGAAAAAATACTGGGTAAAAGGAAATAATTTTAAGTTTCTTGCTACATATTTTCAGAATTCTTACTAAGGTAGGTATATACACTCTCACCACAAGTATATAATGAGTATAATAACTTTTTAATAATTAATAAAATTAGTAAAATTATACCTTTGTAACATGGACCTCTTGAAGGAAAAGTGACTTACTTTCCTTCAATATCAGAATCATTTTTTCCTCCCCTCTCTTACCTCTTTTTCTCTCTTTTCACTCATTGAGTCCAAGCGGCCTGTCTTTTTTTTCAAGGTTATCCACGTTTGGAAGGTTTCAAATAAACCTCATCCATTTATGTAAATGTCTATGGTTGATGAAGTGTAAAAACCTAATCAAACGTCAAAAGTATCTATCCATTTTCTTCCCTTGGATATTTTAATGCTCAACTGAGAACTTCCTCTACATTCTGTTTTCTAATAAAGCACACAGTGATTTTTGTGATGTGCTCTAGGCACAGGGAAGGGTAATAAATACTAATTGATGCTGAGGTGTGCTTGCAACAAAGGGCACACATGTCACATTTTCTGCAAGAGAAAATAATAAAACTAGACTGAGTAGAGGCTGCCAGACAATACTCTTTTTTTCTTTAGTATTTACTTTCATTTGTTAAGTTTGTTAAAAAGCAAACACTCATGGCCCTGGCCAGGTGGCTCAGTTGGTTGGAGCATGGTCCCCTGCACCAAAAGGTTGCAGGTTCGATCCCCAGTCAGGGCACCAACAGGAGGCAACCAATCAATCTCTCTCTCTCTCTCTCTCTCTCTCTCTCTTCCTCTCTTATCAATAAACATATCCTCAGGTGAGGATTAAAAAAAGAAAACAAACACTTATGTACCTGAGCAACTAACTACACACATACATGTAACTTTATTCAATTTAAGTATAGGCTAGTTCAAATAAAATGTCACACTAGAACTTAACTGGCACACCCTACCCTGTTATACCATATTATCATTTGCAGAATTTTAAATTTCAAGTAGACTGAAGGGAAAATGTCCATATATTATGTAATAGAGCCTGATTGATATTTTTATAGGAAAATCCTTTGTCATGTAAATTATGTTTCATTCACTGCATTGTTAAAATAATTAGATATTGAAGCACTCTAATGCTTTATAGGTTCTGCAACGGTGTATATAAATATATTGTGCATGGAATGTGTTTCATTACAAATATGCTAGTGGAGTTTTTAATCCAAGGAGAACTTACAGGTAATTATTTTATAATGTGAAACATAGCCCTCTAACATTGGCTATCTAGGTCTAGATTTTCGTGGCTGTTGGTGTTTTGCAACAAAACACACATTTTCCGAAGAGTGACCACTCTGTCTTACTCAAATTGGGAAGCCTCTCCTTCCTTTCTGGGGCACGGAAGTACTTAATATCAGTACCCTAGAAACAAAACAATTCAGGTGTTGAATTTGATTCCTAACTCTGAAAGTGCCCTATAGTACTGTGGATGCCAAAAGAATACTTCGTTGCTGAGGTGTGCAGGTGATGCACATTTGACCTTGCTTTCCAGAGGTAGGGAAGTCAGCTTTGAGTGGGTTTTTCCATTCACAATTACTCCTCTGGTTGTCGTGAGCAAATGTAATGCTGTTGACTTTGGTTTTACCGCACAGTAGGGACTGTAGAACACGTATTTTCACAGATGAACTCATTTAAAAAAAAAAACCATAAAAGTTCCCTTTTACTCTAGATACAAAGATCTGTATCCAAAGTCCAAGTTGTAGATGGAAAGCGATGTAATTGTTGCCCACTTTAGGAAGACATGCAGATCAGCATAGCTCTACTGCCTGAAGTAAAGCCTGTTAGATATAAATCAGAGCTCCAGGACAAATGGACATCATAATTAAATTACGTAAAGGCAAATACTCAGTGCTATTATAATTATTTAAACTGATGGTGTTTAGTTCTACTGAAGCCAAATTTCTCATGCCGTGATAAATGAAAGTAATAACTCTTAACAGTTGTGGTCTGATAGGTTACTTTGGAAACCAAAAGCACGTTAAAAATTATGAGTCAAACCTGAAGAGGAATGTTTTTCATGTTAGTATTTAGTTAACATTTCATAATCTAAAACAAATGATAAATCAATAAATGGAAGCTGGCGTTAGTATTCCTAGATCATCTCATGACCTAACTTCTATGAACCTCGCAGATTCTCAAAATCAACGTCTTTCTTTAGTGCCAGAGAGGAGGATTGGCTTGAGAGAAAAATACGATTTTGCATGTTTGCTTAAAAAATTGCTATTTAAGTGTAAGTTGAACTTCCTTATAAGAGTTAAGTGCTTAAGGCCTAGTGCTGGAAAAGGCTAGAAATCCAAAGATGGCAGTGGAGGTTAGAACAGTTACTGTGGGCTGTTGGTACCCGACAGTTTTGGAAGTTAGATGAAGCACTTGTTAAAATGCATTAAAATTGTAATAGAGACAATGCATGTGAGTCTGCTTCGTCTTACCTTGGAAAATGGCCAGGAATGAGTGACAATGGGAGGGGAAAAAAAGATCCAGGAAAGAGCATTGTTGCAAAACCAGTGCGCAAAGTCCACAAAATTTCCAACGCCTGGTCTAGTTCTGGTCTAGTTTACTGGGCATCGACATGATTATTGCACATTTCTCTTTTGCTACAGCACTAAAAATACTGTTTTATTTGTTGCTGTCCAGTTAATAAACTAAATATGTATAACTCTTCCCAATTCTAGAGTTAAGAACTTTAGAAAATGGAGAGGCTTTGGTAGTTCAGTCAAATCCTTCTCTTTAACTGATGAGAAAACAGAGAACAAAATTGGTTACATGCTTTTATATCACAAATTTATGGAAACAAACTTCTGTCACTTATGATAATGGTGATGATGATGATTGCTATTGTTATTATTATCATTATTTTGGTTATCATAAAGAGGCAGCATATGGTGGTGGTTCCAAGTTTAGGTCATTCTGTCAGACAGATATAGGTGACAGTCCAGCTCTGCCACATACTACTAGTGTAACATTGAACAAACAGCCCTCCTTTTCCTAATCAATGAAAAAAACACCAGAATAATACATATTTCTATGGAGTCAGTGTGGGCGTTTAATGAGATAATGCATGTAAAGATTAGTACATTCCCTGGTGTATATTAAATAGTCAATGCATGCTTACTGCTAGTAATTGAGATATTTGAATGCTATATCTAGAATGCTATATCTAGAAGTTGCCTGAAATGCATTTTGAATACCAATGATTATTTGATCATGCTTATATTTTTGCTGGAGTAGCAACTATGGTAGTAGACATGGACTTTATTACAGGATGGGTATTTTAGTAAATTGATTTCCATCTCCCTTATAAGAGCACAATATACATACTAAATTTTCCACTTAAATGAGACTTACTCAAAGAAATTATTGATTTTTGATTACTTAATTTTTCTACAAGTCTATCCAAGTGCACACAGCAAGTACATGGTTATAAAAGAAGACAATGATTCCCATCCTTTAAAAAATGGCCATGTAATGGACCCTTTGCCACACAAGTTTATAAAGGACCATCAAGAAGAGAATAAGAGTGAAAAAATATTTTTCTAAGCCAAAGAAATTCAGATATAATATTTCTTAAGACAAAAAATATAAGAATAATTTTACAAAACAAAGCTTCAAACCATTATGCCTGTCAAGTTCCTCCTGTAGGTTTTGGCAATACTATTTATTTCATGGGAAAATACTGTTCTTTCTCTGACAAGCACTGTTATCACAAAGCTTTCTCAGTCTTTCTTAATGATTAATATTTACTAGCATAAAAAATTCAATCAGTATCCTATTTAACAAGAACTCCTTCTGAATTTGCAAAGTAAATGCCAATTTATCAGAAATAAACCCACTGAAGGACATTATGGTGTAGAATATTGAAAGAGGTTCAGAATAAGAGTGTGTACCACATGACTGATGTTCACTAAAAAGAAGCTATAAAAAGACCCACATCGTTTAAAATTTGATTATAAAAAGAATTCTTCAACCATAAATTTCCTCTTGAATTTTGGCCAAATAACTAAGCCTTCCTAAATTATATGCAGACTCTTCATGAAAAATCACTTGTGCTTGAATATGATTATGAAAATAGGATACCATTATTTTATGGTTAAATGCTAAAACACTTAGCATTCCAGCCATACCTTACTCTACCAACTTAGTGTGTTCCCACAGCTTTGTGGGTATATTGAATCATCACAAATTCAGAGAAGTGCTTCTTTCATTTTTGATTGATCTTTAGTTAGTAGTGGCTTAACACATCAGTTTTAAGAGGCTCTATCCCCCAGTCTCTCTTAAGCAGCTAATGACCAGTGAAAGACTTATATGCACAAGGGAAATATACTATTTAAAGAAACTCTGTGGTGAATAATTTTACATAAGAATCCTTTCGTAATTGAATAATCACCTGTATAAGTTTTCTCTGTGGTAGTGCAGATTTTTAACATTTTCACGAGATAAGGTTCATCAGCAAGTAGTGTTTCTAACTAACCCAGATGAAAGATCATCCATCCATCACATCACATGGCTTCCCCTTGTCTGTCAGTGGAAACGGATGTCCCCATTGTGACTTTTTGCCTCCTCTATGGAAATATTAAATTTTATTCACCAGCTTCAGAATCACCAGTGTTTCATTTAAATCTACGTCTTTGAAAATTGATGTGGTAAGATAGAATATTTGAGTGACCAGAATACCTCATGGTCGATTTTGACCAAACAGTTTATTTCCATGAGCGAGACACTTTGAAAACCATCACACTACTTTCTCTGCCTTGGTTCTGTTGAAATGTACCCTGACAGAGTGACCGCCCATGGTGTCATTTGCTTCTCCACAGAGACAGCTGTGATGAGAGCTCTTATTTACAACTTCAAAGGAGCATTTTGCATTTTGATTATTCTGAAATGTATATGGCCCTCCTCATCACACCATTCTGCTGACCACTTATTTTTTCTTAATGTATTCATATGTATTTAATAATGATTTACTTCTTAAGATCAACATATATAATGAAATCTGATTTGCTGCATTATGAATGCCTAAACATTCACATTTTAAGATGTGCCTAAATATATCGTCCAAAACATGCCAGATAATGCTAATGCACAAGAGTATCCAGGAGGATTTAAAACCTAAGTCTCCCAGAAAAACTCTCAGGAAACGTCCACTTTCTAATGTCCCACACACAAGCCCCATGTGGCTTTCACAGAAACACTAAAGATTTTTTTTAATTTAGCAGCTAAAATTTGTAAAATCTAGTTATAGCATATATCTTCTGATTGAATAATAAAAAAGAAAAGAAAAAAGCTTGATAAAGAATTTTACTTTCCAAAATTCATCTGTATTGAAATAAGCCTTGGGCTGATGGTCTGGTCAGAAGATATTTCCCACTTCCACTTCCGCTCCACAACAATCATGAGAAAAAGACGTAAGTTCCAGGAGAGTCAGTGATTTCCTCTCCTTTCCTCTTTACTGAAATGGTTCCTCCTCAAACATACATGCGGGCTGCAGGCTCTCACTCTCAGGGAATATTTGTTTGTGGTTTAATAAAAGCAGGGCGCTGACCTTAGATTTTCCTGCTGAAGAATAGGGCTGATAGAAACTTGGCAGCTATTTGAGTAGGAAGAGAGCAAAGGAAAGTGCATTGCTTTCTAGAAAAATTAATATGAATGCATCCCGTCACATCAAGCCATTGTTAGAAATAGGACACTTAGAATATGGTTAGTTCCAGGAAAATTTGACACAATTACCCCAAATAGGCAGTAAGCAGACGTTATGTGAAATAGCTTAGGGAAAGTTTAGCAAGAGTGTGTTTGTTTTCTCTTTTTGAAGGAAAAAATTTAGTGTTCCTAAGGAACATGTATTTCTGATTTGATGCTAATTATCTTGGTAACTTTAAAACTTTTAATTAATTGATTAAATTTGTAATGCTTTCTGAATAACGTACCTAACTTTGGCTAAAATTACTTGCAATGCAATAAAACTATTATACACTCTGCTTATTATGCACAGCCTATTTATAAGCAGTAAAAATATTTGCTTCAGAATTTTATGTCACATATTAAATGTATAAAGAGATTATTCAGAGATTTTTATTAGATATATATGTAACATGGGATGATTTTTTTAAAATAAAAGCCCATCTCTATTTCCTATGAATAATGTATTTTCATTTCAATGCTGTTTATCAGGATTTGTGATGAATTAGAGAGTAGAAGTCACATTTTTATTTAATGGGAGATAAAATAAGTGATTCTTAGAGAAATACATGATCTATTAGCTTTTCGTGAAGTTAAGCGAGCGTCAGTTACTATGTATGAAAGAAATGTTAAATCAGGGAAGAATTCTGCTGTTGACAGATTCCAGGGCAGACAGGCCCTTATTTTCTTTCATCCACTATTCATGTGCATGAAATAACCTAGAGAATTGAGGCAAGTAGATAAACAATTTAGAGGGAAAATAATACAAAAACAGTTTATTTTTGTCTCAAACAGATGGCTATTTCAAGCAAAAGTTTATTTGAGGATTTTTTTTTTTGCACCAACTTTTTTGCCTAGACAGCTTACACTTGAAGAATCACAGGTTCTGATTTTTCATTGTCAGGGCTCTAATCACAAGTGACAAACCATTTAACAGGCAGGAGTGGTGCTGGCCTCAAGGATGTCAGAATTTTCCTTTTCTTTTCTGTTTCTCCCTGCATGTCATCATATTTTATAGAGGCGGAGCACCATAGGGAGCCAAGAGCTGCCCTACATGGGGAGGGAGGTGATTTGCTCAATTCTTCTAACCCTGGGAAAAAGTGCAGTTTGGAACTCTAGCTGGAGTTGGAAACTCCCTGGGGAGGAATCCTGATTGGCTTATCTTAGGTTGCACGTCTAAACTTTGAACCCATTACAATAGCATCAGAAGGGAGACAGACGACAACCTGCAGCTATTGTGTGCTCTTTCTCCTGTGGTGAGGGAACCTGTGTGCTTGTGTGAGTACACGAATGCATGTGTGTGGGGTGGAGCTTGTACCAGACAAAGGTGGGAAGCAAGCAGTAGTTATTACAAAAGCCACGTTTTTGTAATCTATGTTTATTTTCTTTAAAGTCCTTGGTTCATCCAGATCTTATTCATGTAGCTGCCATCTGTATTGTTTCTTCATTATCTAATGGAGGCAGAATTAGCCAGCCTAATGCCTTTGAATGCAATCTCTCTCAGTCTGAAAACTCTTCCTTGCCTTTCCTCTCAGCCAATACTGACAGTCCCTGTGTGTTGAAATGTACACTTCTCAGCTCCCTTGGTATTCATCTCACCGCTGTCTCTGTATGTTATCTCTCAACCTTGAACTTAATGCTAACTGCAAGGCAAATGTCAGATTCTCAGCTGTTAAATATATCTTCATGTAAAAGATAGGTTCCTGGAAAGATAGAAATGCTACAGCATGGGTTATAAAGTCAAGTTCATATAATATAAATGAATAGAGTAACTCCAGGTACAATGCAATAAAGAACAGTAGAGACCACAGTGAAATAGGAAACATATATCCTACTTAAAGGAATTCATATGTGCCAACAAAAGGATGGTCTATGGGATCCATGATTATTCTTGCCTTATTAATTAGAGCCCCCATGAGTTTAATGTAATCTTCATTCCTATGTATAATCATCACAGTCAAGAATTGGGGCTACAGAGAATAGAAATCCTTTCATGGGCATTAGAATTTTTAGTTCATACACCTAAAATTAAGCAAAGTCTGTTTGTCAGACTCTCCGTTTTGTTTTGGTAAGAAAATTATCTTGGTCATTTGACATAATGCTAGATTCACTGCTTTAAAATATTAGGCTTGCCTGTCGCTTCTAAAATCAAGGCCACTCCCTTGCCGATTTCACCCCAATTTGTCTTCACAGTTTCATTTGCCCTCCTACTAAGCTCACACCGTAAACCAGGCACTCTCAGTCGCATCATGGCCTTCCACGACTCTGTCCTTTGTGCGTGTGATACCTGCCATCTGGAATTCCCTCTCCTGCCTCTATCCGCTGTGTCTGTCTACTGACATGTTAAGATAAACTTCATTGTCACCTCTACAAAGTCTTCCCTGACTTCACTCCCACTAGGCAGAGCTAAATAACATTTCTCAAGTGCTAGCAAGTCTCTTTTTTTTTAACACTTTTATTCGAGCATTTCTCTCATCATTTGTGTACATATCATAGGTGTCAAATTTTCCTTACTGCACTTGGAACTCTTAAAAAATGGACTACAGTGTTTCCCTCTTCATATCCGTAATATGTAGGTCAGTGCTTGATGCACAGAAATACAGCTTTAATATTCATAAATAAAATCCAACATTTATAACTCACTATTTTCAGTAGTTGTATACTAGAGAGTAACAGAATAAACCACACTAAAACTGGTAGTTTTGATTTAAGTGCCTGCTATGATTGAAGATCCTCCTTTATGGATGAAGCGGACAGATAAGGTAGGGCCCAGGACACGAGCTGAGCTGTGAAGATCGAACCTAGAAGCTCAGCAATAAATCAAATCTAGATCAGATGGCTATTGAAGGTCACAAAAGCAGTAGGTTTAGCTTGGAGAAATAAATAGAGGTTAAAAGAACAGTTACCTATCATAGTTCTGCCAGGAAACCGGTCAAGGTTAGAGGGTGAATTGGCATCTTGAGTTTAGAGCAGATCTCTAAAGTTTAGTCAAGTAGACTCCACAATCTTAGGGATTCAGAATGAGAAATGGGTTTACTAGTTCCATTTACTACCTTGTCATTCAGTGTCTACTGAGCACAAGGTGTGCTACAAGATAGATAGGGAGAAAGAGAGAGAGAGAGAGAGAGAGAGAGCCTGTCTACAAAGACTTTATATTACAATCTTGGTTAACCTCAGGGATAATTCTTGTTCTTCAAAAAGAGGCCAAGCCTTTTTGTCCTCGTTTGTAGTTCCAGCCATGAGTGAACATCAGCTCTCATTAAAATGAGCTTTTTAATCAACAAGAAAGCCAGGACCCTGTAGGTGCAACTTTCCTTGATTAATGATCATTATCTCTCTTTGCTCTTGGAATGTCTTGCATTTGCAAGGCTTGCGTTCTGCCTCCATTTTACAGGATGTGATTGACGCTGTATGTTATACTTCTTGTGACATTTCTATACACTTGTGTTTTGATTGTTGTTTTTTTCCTCCTTAAATTCTTCCCTAGAATTTAACTCTTTTGTTAAATTCTAGTTGTGAGCAATGCTCTCTTGAATCTTTGGCCCTTCTATCATATAACATTGAGAACAGTCTCATCCATATTGACTAATTCATTTTTGTTTTACCCCGCCGTGTTCAGATTCTGTGTCTTGTCAATAGAATATCTTGTAATAATGCAATGGAATAGAAACTTGTCCTTGAAATGTTCGTCCGGCCTATTTTTCCCCTATTCGGTTGCATGTCTCCTGAAACTGGTTCTGTTCATCTTTACCTCCTATTGTCCTATCCCCCCCTTTTTTGTACTTCTGCTCTCTCGCGTACATTTTAACAGACACTTCTCTCCTCCACTGATCCTCAAGCATGAAATATCTTTTCAAAGCACTTAAGAAAATGGAAGCACTTAGAACATTCATGAGCAGAATGTCTCATGAGCTGCAGAAGGTAATGTGAGAAATAGACGAGTCGGCTAGTTCATCCGTTTTTAGTCTTTAAAAAGCAGCAAGTTATAGTTCTTTCTTAAATAGCAAACACAAAGCAAGTGGTCTTGTTTCACTTCTTAAAATGGAGAAAATGAAACTAATAATTGACTTGTCAATTTACTGTGACTGTTAATTCCCTGCACACAAGTTGACTTTTGTTAATTTAGGATTCACATTTTCTCTCTGAGTATAATTATCTGACTATATATAGGTAAGTAATTTAAAGCCAGCTAATGATTGTTTGAGAATTTAAAGTTAAAACCTATGTAGACATTAGTAAATTATCCATTTAGAAAACCTGTAACAATTGGATCGAAAAGAATGTTTACCCAGAAGTTAAATTGGACTTATGGTATTTTTATGACATTTACAGTACATCTTCACATGACTTGTAAATATATGTTAACATTAAAGAACTTGTTAAGGTTTACATAGAAATAGAAATGCTTTTATAATGCAAATGTGTACCGTATTAACATAATACAGAAATTTGCAGTTTTTCCTATGGGCTGACATTTACTAGGTCAAAGCACCATAAATCCTAGTATCACAAGACATCCACCAATTGTGAAAATGATTATAAGAATGGAAGTAATGTAGTTAAAGAAACCAGGATCTCCATCACCATTGTCTGTGGCAGCGGTTTTTAACTAGGAATGGACGTCATAAACACCTGTAGAACTTTTACAAAACGCATGCCCCCTGTTTCCTAGCTCCCCTGCCTCCCTTCGTACCTGAAATATACATTTTTTAGATCTGGAATGAAGGCTGAGAGCCACTGTCCTCTGTCCTGTTGGGAACTTTAAGGTTTTTTTAACAGAAAATTCTTATAGTCCTATATCTATAGCTATATATTTATATCGGTATGTACATCTGTATGTCTTCTGACCTTCTGGATCTGATGTTTTCTTAATCATCATAATCCTTATCTCTATACCTTATAGAGCTTTTGCTATGCATGTGAGGGAGCTAACAGACACAGACATATCTGGGTTATCTCATCAGTCAGGCTGTTATTGTCACAAAAGCTAGACGGTATAACTCAGGCACAGACGGTACAAATGAGATCTGCATACGTTTCAAAGTGGAGCTATGCACTGTACTGGGGATTGAACATGGAGATGAAATGGAGAAAGAGGGCACTTCTCAAAGCATAGTGGAAATTCAGCAACCACTTTAGGCACTTCTGTCCCTAAAAACTTGTATCTCTGTTAGTTTCTGTGGCTGCTGTAACATTACCACAAACTTGATGGCTTAAAACAATGGGAATTTATTTTCTCTTGGTTCTGGAGGTCCCAAGTCTGAAAGCAGGGACCATACTGCCACTGGAGGCTGTAAGGGGAAATTTTTGCCTCATCCAACATTGGGAGGCTAAGCACCAGAGTTTCAAAGTGCCAAATTAACAATGCAAAGGGCAGCATTTCTTTAATCATTTTTCAAGAAGTAAAAACATGTCAGTCCTTCCATTTATTTGTGTCTTCCTTAATTCCTTTCTTCAGTGTTGTGTAGTTTTCCAAGTACTGGTCTTTTACCTCCTTCATAAGGTTTATTCCCAGGTATTTTATTTTTCTTGTTGCTATAGTAAGTGGGAGTTTTTTTCCTGATTTCTGTTCCTGATATTTCATTGTTGGCATACAAAAATGCCTTCAATTTCTGAATATTGATTTTTGAATCCTGCTGTTTTGCCAATTCACTTATTAAGTCAAGTAGTTTTTTCGTGGATTCTTGGGTTTTCTATGTACACTATCATGTCATCTGCAAACAGTGACAGTTTTGCTTCCTCCTTTCCAATTTGGATGCCCTTTATTTCTTTTTTTAATATATTTTATTGATTATGCTATTACGGTTGTCCCATTTCCCCCCTTTATTCCCCTCCACCCCACCCTTTATTTCTTTTTCTTGTCTAATCTCTGTGGCTAGGACTTCCAATACAATGTTGAATAGAAATGGTGAAAGCAGACGTCTTGTTCCTAATCTTGGTGGGAAAGATTTTATATTTTGCCCATTGAGTATAATGTTGGCTGTAGGTCTCTCATATATGGCCTTTATTATGTTGAGGAATGCTCCCTCTACTCCCACTTTGCTAAGTGTTTTTATCATAAATGAGTGCCGTACCTTATCAAATTCTTTTTCCACATCTATTGATATGGTCATGTGATTTTTGTCTTTACTTTTGTTTATATGATGTATTATGTTTATTGATTTATGAATATTGTGCCATCCTTGCAACAAGTGCTGATGAGGTTGTGGAGAAAGGGGAACCCTAGTGTACTGTTGGTGGGAATACAGACTGGTGCAGCCACTGTGGAAAACAGTATAGAATTTCCTCAGAAAACTAAAAATGGAACTGTCTTTTGACCCAGCAATTTCCCTGCTGGGATTATACCCTAAGAATCCTGAAACACTATTCAAAAGAACCTGTGCACCCCAATGCTCATAGCAGCACAATTTACAATGGCCAAGTGCTGGAAGCAGCCTAAGTGCCTATCAGTAAATGAGTGGTTCAAAAACTCTGGCACATTTACCCAATGGAATACTATGCAGCAGAAAGGAAGAAGGAGCTCCTACACTTCCTGACAGCATGGATAGAAATAGAGAGCATTATGCTAAGTGAAATAAGCCAGGTGGTAAAAGACAAATACCATATAATCTCACCTATAAGTGGAACCAAATCAACAAAACAAACAAGCAAGAAAAATAGAACCAGAGACAGTGAAATGAAGAACAAACTTACAGTAACCAGAAAGGGAGGGGAAAGGGATAATGGGGGAAAATAGGGGAATGGCCATCAAGGAACATGTATAAAGGACCCATGGACAAAGCTGAAGTGGGTAAATTCAAGGGTGGGAGGTGGGGATGGGTGGGGTGAGGGGATGTGGTGGGGTAAAAATGGAGACAACTGTACTTAGACAATAAAAAAATAAATATTAAAAAAATGTTACTCCTAGTAGTTCTGAGAGAGCAAAGAAAGTTAGATCATAACTCTTCAAAGTTGAATTTGACAATATTCAGTTCTTTTCAGTTTGGTAAGTTAATTCATCTGTAATAGAAAAGAATATTTACTCATAAGTGTATTGGTGATTATATCTACCAATGAAAACTGGTATATTTTTCCAAGGTCTTCACAAATAAAACATTAGTAATAATATGCTTTTCTCTCTTTGTAGACCTCCTAGTATCTGCCCATAATAATTATAGGCATAATTCTTTAAAACTGTGGAGATAGTCACTTACGTTGTTTAGCATTCTAGGTCTTAGGATTCATGAGCAGAGTTATAATATTGAAAGAGGTTAAGGTAATAATAGTAAATTGTTCATTTACTAACACTAGTTCAATCAAGCCCTTGTTGAATACTTGCCATATGTCTAGCATAGTGTTAGAAAAAGTGGTAAGGAAAATCAGAAAGAGCATCCTGTGTGAGTTTAGAGAGGAAGAGCTGATTTCAAAGCAGGATCAAGGAAGGCCTCATTGTGAAAATATTATGTGAGCTCTGCCTTAGTGGAAGAGTAGGGCTTAGAGATACAGAGAGCAAGGCATTGCTGAGAGACCATTTTTAGGGAGGCACAGAGGTGAGAATGCATGTTGGCTTTGGGAGCTGGATAGTGTCACAGCCAACTGAAGTAGTTCACCCAACTGATCTGATGAATATATCAACAGATACATTTCTGCCAAACTAAAACCATAACTTCACTGAAGATCTAGTTTTAAAAAAAGAGGGGAGGAAGAGACCCCATAGGTCAGGTAGTTTCATAGTAGGCTGTCGAATGAATGAGAGAAAAAAGAAGCAGATGCCAGAGAACCAATTGGGAAACTAATTGTCTAGGTGAGAAATGATAGGCGAGGACCTGAAAAAGATCAGACCTGAGGGGGATCAGCTTTCAGAGAAAATCAGAGGTACACATCTGATGGATGTATCAACTAACAGGAAGTGGAGGTGACAGAGAGAGGAGGCAAAGAAAATGGATGTTAATTACGGCTGGCTGGGAAGAAGGTGATACCAGTAATACTAAGAATGTCAAAAAGATGAGCAATATTTTGGAGGATATGTGTTGAATCAACATGTAGATACAGGGCTGTGGTACATTTTGGTAAGGCGTTCCCATTGGGAAATGAGAACACAGCATGGAGGAGAAGTTGGGCTGGACAAGCTTTTGAGACATCATTCAGGAGAGGAAGGCATATTAGTTTTGGACTGAGAGATAACTTATTTTTCTCACTCTGCTTCAAATTATTATTGTATGACTAAACATACTAATTTCTAAATGTCTTATTTTCCTCTTGAGAGCAGGAGTTATGTTTTATTTATCTCCGAGTAGCCAACGGATATATTGTGTTCAATAAGTCATTATTTAATGACTGAAATTTTGTTGAAATATTCCCAAGATCATTTGTTTTTACAAATGCCATGGAAGTTGTTTTTATATTTACTATTATATCCTGAAAAAATATTTTTTGGAGTTTTGCTATAATCACATTATCATAGCACTGTATAATGTCTCAAGATTCCAAGTACTTTTTAATTGTTTAAATTATTGAAAAGCATAAGATGTAACTAAGAAAACTGCTCATTATTTTTACAGCTTGAGTTATATCCATTCAAACTCACTCATCCACAAATATTTATGATCAGATTAATATCCCAGTAGAGACATCATGAATTATGCCTTTTCTTTTTGCTATTGCTTCATTTTCTTTTCCTTCTCTCCAGGAAAGGAAGGTACTGTATATACATGTTATTAAAATATTTAGTAACTGAGTAATTTAGACATTTTAAACAACTGGGGAAATGGTAGAAAATAAAAAAAAGTAGAATCCATGTTATAAACAATTTTTTAAAAAATATATAGGCAGACACATATTTGATTAGTATTGATTTTGCACTATGCCTATTTCCATTTGAATTCCTGTGACCCGCTTACCACTTTCAGGTTTTGTATTGTTTTCTTCTTCCTTTGTCTATCTTTCCATGCTATATCGATTTCTGAGTGTTTGGGGGACTTCCATTTTCCAGTTCATTTAAGTGCATTTCATCCTGCTGTGTTGGTCATCAGCAAGACACGAAAAGCAGTATACAAATGGCCATATAATGCCATGTGATGTGAAACAAAGGGAATCGCAACCGCTCTGCAGGCATGAGGTTTTTATCTTGGGTTGTTCAGTGTACTTAGAAAGTAAAGAGTTATCAGATTTTTTTTTCATAAAAGTAATGAGAATTTTGGATGCCATTTAGAGCAGTGATTTCAAAACATTTAGGTTCCAGGAATGAGTTGAACTATTTGAAAACAGGAAGGAAGGAAGGAAGGGAGGCAGGGAGGGAGGCCATTAACGAGTTGGCAATGTATTTAGTTTGTCAAATAATATTAATTAAAAAAATTAAGTAACATCTGCTATCGCTGTAATTTGCAATTTACTAAAAAAAATAAAGAAAGTAACACCTGCCATCGATATAATTTGTAGTTTTTAAAAAGGGCAATTTAAAATCCAAAACTTGAAGTTTTCTCAAGAAAAAGGCCAGTCATTTGAATTGAACACATTCAATTTTATATTTATTTTAAAAGCCCACTACATTGTCCTCTCCCCTCACCCCAGTTCTGCATCTAAGATTACCTCAAGACCGTTGCTGATCATGTCCTGCCTCTAGGAATGAATATAGTCATAACCCCTTCCATTGAAAACTAATTAAAATGTGTACTTGCATTTCTCCTGTCTAGTTGGGAATGGAATATCCACTTTGATATGTATGTATGTATTTTATTTACAATGCAAGGGAAGCTATTGTCATCACAGTTACATGTGGAGTCATGCTGTGAAAGCCGTCTTATATAAAATCTAAGCGCCTCTTCTCTGTCCACCCACACACCGTGCTACCCGACTTCCCAGAAGCAACCACCTGCAATGGTCACAGTGAATGTCCGCTATTTCCTTCCATGCCTTTAATAACGTGCTTGTACTCCAACTTCAGTGTTCTATTACTTTATTGAAATTGCTTTATTGGTTTAACCTATTGAATTCCTGGATTGAAATGAAGATGATAGTTCTCTTTCAATTCTCACTCTTACTACACAATTTTGCATCTCCTGCCTAGGCATCCTTTTATGTAGTCATTTTGGCTTCCTTGCATCTTTTGGTTGCTTGTGATGATGGAAACACTAATGAAAGCTGAGCCATTAGGTGTAGTAGTTTCCCATCTCTTTTTCTTTTTGCCTGACTTTCTGGGAAGATTCCTAAATGTTATATTTTCCATACCTCTTACTACATTTTTATCATACATATATTTAATACTGTTTTTCTATATACATATACCTTTTTCTATAACAACCTGTTCTTGTCATGTGGAGGCAATAAGATGTCTTCTCTCTGAGGACACTTAAGTTCTTTTTTTTGTTGTTGTTTGTTTGTTTTAGAGGGTTTGCTTTTCTCTCCAAGTTCCTGTTCTGTATTTATTTGCATATTTGGGTCCCCCTTGTGTCCAAGGCTTCCCTCAATTTTTTGGCTGTCTTTGCTTATCCACTCATCATGAAGTATAGGGTAGTAATATGATGCTTGGGAACTCTTTACAGCCTGTTGAGTGTGGGCTCCATGGTTCAATTGTCTGGCTAGTCAGGAAACCCCTGCCATTAGTATCTTTGGGTTTTTTATTTGCATTGGTCACATTTTCAGGGAAGAATCCTTCAATATTCTGCCTATCATCCTGATCCTGAGAAATGGGTAAGAAAGGATTGTACATTTAGCATAAAAGCACTCCTTCAGCTGTGCAGAGACTTACACTCTACAGAATAAACTCCTCTGCCATCATGGAGAAGAAAATCAGTATTGAATTGATTCTTAAAATTTTTGAACAGTCCTCTTATTTTTTCCCCGTTCTCATCCTACCTTCCATAGATATGTGGTATCATCAATTCTTTAGCCTTTGGGGACTTCTGTATTAATAATCACATTGTTTCTTGGTATAAACTTCTGTTAGGTTAAGGTTCAGCTTTCTCATGTATTCTAAGTGAGTTACTATGTGTTCATTAACTGTCTAAGCTTCCAAATTTCTGTTGTTGTAGTCCCCTCCCCTGTTTCCTTTGTCATTATGGGGATATATATATATATATATATATATATATATATATATATATATATATATATATAATATTTAAAAGCCATTTAATTATATTTCTGTGTGTTCTCAGAAGGGAGAAAAAGTCATATATTTCTATGTGAAATCCATCATCATTACCTGATAGTCTGCACATGACTTTAGGAAATTGGTTCTTGACATTTTATAAGACGATGACATAAAAATAAACTGTCAACACATCTTCATAGAGGATTTATGAGCCTGAGCAATAATTGTAACACTCTCTATTAGCTACTCTGACACAACTCTAAATTAAAATGAACCTAGCCATGTTTGCTATTGTTGAGGTGCTATGAACAATGTGAGTGACAGTCGTTTTTAATTAGTCCGTGCATAATTGCAGTCATGTACCTAAATCCCATTAGTGGTCACTTTTGAACATCCATGACACAGAAGTACTGAAACCACTCTTTCCTCTTTTCTTTTTTTGGTTCTTTTTGTAATGTAGTGGAGAAGGTCAACCGTGCTTTGTAGGTTGGCATTATTGATAGCATGCTTTTATTTGGATTAGCATTTTCATATCTTTTTTTTTGCTTAACTCTCCTCTGTGAGACTAAGCTTATTAGTGTCATGTAAGATTTGTTAAGCAGCACCAGTCATATCTAAAATCCACCTGTGGAGTGATTTATCCTCATTTCAGGGAAACCCACACACCAGGTATAATAAGCAGTTATTCTTCTTTTTAACCTTTTAATATGCATTCTGCCCAGTGGAATCTACTTGAATCTGTTGTGTCATCCCTTTGGAAGCCAGGCACATCCTGTACGCTTGCACAAAGTGTGCTCTGAAACCAGCTATAAATGGATCTTGCTGGGTTCCGCCTTTTCTCAATCATCTGATTCTCTCAAAAATGAGACTTTTTCTCCTTCTCTTTAATTGTTAAAGTATAAAGATTTAATTTCAGCCTGCAAATTCAACTTTATCTTTTATTACTAGAGTAAGAAATTTCCTAGTGTTTTTCCAGTTCCCACATTTGTGGACGGCCACATACGCACAGGGGGCATGCCACTCCAACCAGGGAAACTGACATTTGCATGCATATGTTTATATGAAGGATAATATAGTGTTATGAGTAGAGAGCTTTAATGATGGCTCACACACATACCAATTATTTAGCCCAAATCGTCAATAGTACCAAGATTGAGAAACCCTGTTCTAAGACCTCACCTCACTTTAAATGTTTATCCATAGGGAAAGGCTATGTATCATTGAACACTATGGAGCATTGGCTTCGGAACTCAAAGGATGAGTAATCTCTCCAGGTGAAGAAACTCACACTAGACCCACCGTAGCATCAGCAAAGGTTTATGAGTGTCCATAAATCTGAGCAGCCACAATAAGAGATGTCCTGCAATATAAATAATGAAAATTTACCTTTAGGTCTAACTATAACAATTACACTGACAGAGTATTTATTTGTGTCTGACACCATGCGAAGAACTTTTCCTGAATGATCTCATTAAAAACACAAACTCTATTACCAATCACATTTTACAGATGTGGAGCTTGAGGTACAGATAGGTTTCCCAAGTTTACATAGTTATTAATGAAAACGAGACTTGAATCCAACCAGTCTCATGCTAAGACTCATGGTATTCATTGCTATGCTACTAACAACTGACAGAAATATATCCTTATGCCAACTCTAATCGTTCTTTAGCCTCCAATTATATAACTTGAGGACATGGAGTACCCAAAGGACCCATACAAGTGGGTTTGTAGTTCGTGATGGTGGTAAATATGCTTAAATTCTTGCACCTCTTAGTGCTAAATGATAACCACTCTTTACATTTTAGTGGAAAACTTCATTCTAGATGGCAGTGTTTATTTTCAAAGTAGAAATAAATAGCCTCTATTTTGGTCCATTTAAATCACTATTAGTCAAGTGGGTAACTCATGGAATACTTTTCCCTGTGGATAAACATTTAAAGTGAGGCAAGGTCTTAGAACAGGGTTTCTCAATCTTGGTACTATTGACGATTTGGGCTAAATCATTGTTATGTGTGTGAGAGGGCTGCCCTGGACGCCATTTAGCAGCATTTATGGTGCCTACTGACTAAATGCCAGTAGCACTCACCCAGTTGTGACATTGAAAGACACGTACAGACATTGCCAGATATCCCCTGTAGGATAAACAAGTTTCTAGTACTCAGGTTGAGAATCCGCTGCCTTAGAAAAATCTAGTATGATTCCCCTCAACTTTACACAAGAAGAAAAGCACTGTAGCGAAGGTCACAAAGCTAAACAGTGGCAGAATTTTGATAAATCTTGGGTCTCCTAATCCCAAATCCATATTTCACATACAACAACCTGCCTAAGGCAGTGTCTTCCATATAAAGCAATACGTCCAGAATGTATGGTTTCAAAAGTGCCCACACACCATCCATAACAGCTCCGTAAGATAGGTCACACAGTGACATAAACCCAATGTTTGCCCTGGGTGGTTGGCATGAGATTGATTTGAGGAAGGAGCAAGAGAAGAATTCTTGGGGAACATTTCTGTTTCATAGTTTTCATTTTCAGAACTCTGATCTTGTAATTCTTATACACAAAATAATAGAAATAGCCTTTTAAAATTGGTAGGGAGGAAGGAATCATAATACCTTCATTTGCGATGTACTAGCTTGTGTCTAGCTATCAATTTTTTATACTCAAAGAATTAGTTACAGATGACCTCAAAAACATGAAAAAGAAAATGAAATCATTATAATTATGGATACCAAAAATAAAGAGACCTAACTACTGATTTCTAAAGACTTATAGAGAGGTATGAATGAAGTCATGTTCCAAAGCTTTTGCTATTTTGGATTTTTTTATAGGTCTCTGTCATGTAATGATATGAAATCTAAATAGTTAACTACCAGTCCCTTCCCATTCATCACTGCACTGCCAAAACAGAGGCCTTTATGGAGATAAATGATCTCTCCCTGGTCAAAAATGCTTTCTGAGGAGTGAAGGGTAAGCAGGTATGAACAGGCCTTCCAGCTATCACTGCCCCTATGCAGTTGTTCCTCTATTAAAAATAAACTTATTCTGAAAGTTTAAATTCCGTTTAGTATGTGTAGTGGCTTACATAAAATTATAAGAATGGTTTAAAGAAAGAATTCAGAGCCAGGTTTGTATACCTGCATGGTAACATTTTTCTTAAATAATGCTAAGCTAGCACAAGACCTATCTACAATGTTTTTAACTTACTGTTATCTGTGAGCAAAATGTGTGTGTGTGTGTGTGTATTGTGTGCTACCTAAAATGAAAATTGATCTAGTAAAATAAAATTAGTATCTGTAAATATCTGGAATAAATTCAGAAATGTTCTGTATATATCCCAGAAATTTCCAGATAAAGACCTGTTTAAAACCCGTATTGCAATGATCAGTTCTAGAGCCAGGAGAACAGGATGCACATCTGACCCCATACATCTAATGAATCACCAAGTTCTGTTGACAGCATTTCCTAAATATTCCCTAACCTGCTCACCGCTCTCCTTCACAGCCGATATGAGCGCATTAGCCACTGTCAGCATCTCATTCCGAGTACTGCAGTTGCTTTTTAATTGTTCTTCCACAACTACTCTTGCCCCCTTCTGATTAATTTGGCCCAAAGAAACCAAAACAACCTTTCTAAAATGCAACATAGACCATGGCATCATCCTTCTCAAATCCCTTCCATGCCTTTCCACTGGACTTGGGGAAAAAATTCCAAATTCTTAATACAGAACATAAGGTCTGGTATAACCTAGCTCTCCCCAGTATCTTTGTTGGCCACTCCCTGCCTCTCACTAATCTTCAGTTACACCTTACCATGCACCAGACTCCTTTCAACTAGCGTCTTCACATAGTTCCTATTTCTGGAATTTTTTTCCCCCGTGCTATCATTTGGCCACTTTTTTACTCATTGTTCAGGTCCAAGCTTAAATATCACATCCTCTAGAAATCGTTCCATGATTCTCCAAGAGTTTCCTGCGGACTCCCTGTCTGAGTACCTTATTTCTCTGCATTGTAATAACAATCTCATCTAACTCTGGAATTGTTTGTTAAATGTCTGTCTCTCCCAGTAGACTTAAAGCTTCAAAATGGCAAAGATCTAAATCTGTTTTGCCCAAAGTGCTTCCCTAGTGGCTAGCACAGTGCCCAGAACATAGTAGGTATGTCATAGAGATTTCTCAATGAAGCAAGAAACAAGAAGGAAGGAAAGAAGGAAAGGAGGGTGGGCGGCAGAAAAAAAGGTTAGTAAGGAGTTCCTTCCTTTACTTGCCTAACTCTAAACTTCTTTCTTTAAATGTTATTACTTTCTCCATGCAGACTGCGCTCCTATATACAATGAGCATTCCTTACATGATAACTGAAATCGCTTTCAGAAATATTATGTGTACATATAGGAACTATGAACATAGTCAAATTTAATATTAAGCATAGAATTTCTGTCTTTATTTTTTTGGATTTTTAGGATTTAATTCATCTTCTGTGAATAAGTCATTCATTTGCTGGAACGTAGTTCAAAAGTTATGGAAAGATCTACTGGTACAATAAAAAGTTAAGTCTCAACCCCAGCTGCCCAATTCTTCTCCCCAAAGGCAGCCAAGGGTTCTAATTGCATGCCAGAATTTGATTTTGACCTCATGATTTCTGAATTGCCTTACAAATTGGCTTCCTTTTATTATGCTTTGTTATTGTCAGGCTTGGCTTCTCTGAGCATTGAAATATTTGTCTTAATGGTCATTACTATTACATAAGTCATGTCAGTGTACCATGCATGTACCTAAATATCTTCCAGCATGCTGGATTCTATTATAGAATTATTTCTTTTTCAGATATTCCTCTTTATCCCATCCATGCACTAACCAGGCCTGACTCTGCTTAGCTTCAAACGAGATCGAGTGCGTTCAGGGCGGTACAGCCGCAGACTCTCTTTCTTAAAAAAGAGTTATTTATCAAATGAACTTACTTTTACAGCCAAACAGGGAGCTAGTTATTTGCCTTTAAAAACATTATTGCAATGATTGTTCAAGGTCTTTGCAGAAAATCTTTAAGGTTTTATTCAAAAGACTCTGTTCTTTATAGAAACCCCAGCCTGAAATCCTAGTTCATAAGTCTTGTCACAACAAGTTAGGTCTCAACTTTCTGTACTTTGTAAAAAATGACTCCCTAGTCAAGACCTTTTTCTCATGTTTGATTGGTCTGACCTTTTCGAGATGACTAACTGTTAGTGATTTTTTAAAGATTGTATTTATTCTAATCAACAAAACAAACAAGCAAGCAAAATATAACCAGAGACATTGAAATTAAGAACAATCTGACAGTAACCAGAAGGGAGGTGGGAGGGGATATTGGGGGGAAGGGTTTTCAGGAACAACTATAAAGGACACATGGACAAAACCTAGGTGGGGGTGGAATCAGGGAAGGGAGGTGGGGATGACTGAGATGGGGAGGTAGTGGTGGGGGGTAAAGAGAAATTTTAAAAAAGGTTTTATTTATTTATGTTTATAGGGAGGGGAAAAGGAGGAAGAAAGAGAGGGGGAGAAACATTGATGTACAAAGAAAAACATTAATCGGTTGCCTCTCACATACATTCCAACCAGGGCAGAACCCACAACCCACGTATGGTGGGTTTTCCGGTGCCTTGACTGGAAATCTAACTGGTGACCTTTTGCTTTGTGAGGTGATGTCCAACCAACTGAGCTACACCCATCAGGGCTAAACGTTAATGATTTTTTTTAAATGTGTACCACAGATTTCTTGTGATTGGCTATATCTACAGTGGCCCAAAAGGAAAGGATGATGTCACCCAAACATTTAGAACCAAACAAGTTGACCTTTTCCTCTATAAGTTGAATGTTTAAGATAGAAATATGGTGGCACAATTTGGTGTCTTGTTTCTTTCTTTTGGGGGTTGTGGGTGTGGTAGAGAGTGTTTATGTGGATGCGTCAGAAAACAATTTTCTTGTCCCCGCTTCATATCTCTCTGTGCAACCTTGGGTTATCCAGTTGACTACTTCGTATTTCTGTTTTCTTCTTCTTTAAAAGGAGAGGTATGGACTAAATTATCTATGAGAAACTCCCAAGTCTAAAAGGCTATATTGAATAAAAAAGGAAATGAATGAAATAAAACCAAAGGAATTTAATAAATCTGGGGCCAAAGACTGATTTGCCTTTCTGTTATTTGATATAAAATGCACATCATTCAATTTATACTTCCAAATCACTAGGGTCTATTAGAAATCATAGTGTCACATCATGCAAAACACAAAATATTCATTCCAAAATTATGAGATATTTTGGATATTTCTGCGTGTGTGTGACACAATAAGTATTTTTACAACAGAAGTCATTTACACAAATGGGGTTCTAATTACATGTTCAATTTTCAATCCAAAAGGTTTTCACATTAAAACCTACTTGCTTCACTTATTTTGGCAGTTACTAAATACCTTTTCTTAATATTACTAATCTCTTCTTTTTTTCCCCTGTCTCATTATATAATCAATTGATGTGAAAAATGAAAGTGTCAGAGGTGTTACAATCTTTGAATAATCTTTAAAATTATTAATTTTTATTTCATTGAAGTTTTTCACAGGTATTTCACTAAAATTGTATTTATTTTTTTGTCCCACCAATGTAATAATATCACATCTTTGTAGGAAGTTAATTTTGTAAGAGAAGTGACAGATTCTCACAAAGTGTATTTGTATAAAAGAAGGATATGTTGACAATTTTTTTGTGACACATCAGGAGTTGCTAGGGATTAAGCCTTATGTAATCATTGCCTGACTACATAAAATTACCCTTTGAAAAGTGTTCACTTAAAAAAAAAAGAAAATCAGTTTTTAGACTCTTACCAGATGACATTGTACCTTAGTCTAAAAAATAGCTAAACTTTCAGCAAAACAGAAAGTTCCATGATTTGCCATAAATGTAAATTTATCTGTAAAGTGTAATGACATTTTGATATTGTTATAAAATCTTTGTGAATTGTGTTGAATCAAAAAAAAACATTTTAGGAACAATGATTTATAAAGAACAGCAAAGAAAGGAAAACTTAAATTTCATGTTAAAAATTCTTCTACCACTATATTCAATCCATTTGTTACAGTAAGGCAAACATACGGTAATTTTTATATCTTACACTTAACAGAAAACAACCACTCATTGATGCATCTAGAGGCAGGATATCAGAGTGGTTAGGGAGCTGGACTCTGGTCCCAGACCATGTTTCAAAATCTGGTGGTGTGTCTTAAGGTAATTAATTAACACCTTGATGCGGTCCAATTTATCCATCTCATTGAAAACTAAACATTAGTATTAAGTTTGCAGGATTGTGGAGAGGCTAAAACAGGCTAATAGGAATAAAGATGAAAGAACCACGATAGGCACAAAGCAGTATTTCAAGAAATGCTAGTTGAGGCCCTGGCTGGTGTGGCTCAGGTGATTGAGCACGGGCTGTGAACCAAAGGGTCGCCAGTTCGATTCCCAGTCAGGGCACATGCCTGGGTTGCAGGCCAGGTCCCCAGTGGAGGCCACGTGAGAGGCAACCACACATTGATGTTTCTCTCCCTCTCTTTCTCCCTCCCTTCCCTTCTGTCTAAAAATAAATAAAATCTTTAAAAGAAAGATTAAAAAAAAGAAATGCTAGTTGATGTTCTTACTAGTATTATTTAATAGGATGTGAAAATTGAAATTTTTCCTGAAATGCCAATATATGGTAATTGTCAGATACTCAGCTAAGTGTGAGACAGAATACCCTGGAAGGATGTTCAAACTAAATAGATCCAAAGAGTTTCTATGAAGCCTTTCTTGAAACCTTCACCCACTTTGAGAATATAAAAGAATCTAGAATAGAGAGGTAGAGAGGTGCTGGCAATATTTCTCTAGAGAACTGCTGGGGTAGAGTGAGTGAGAGGGTGTGTATACACACACACACACTCGCACACACACACACACATGGACACTAGGTCTGTCTGGAAAAAGTCCAGCGACTGTTAATATAATGAGAACAGTTCGCCAGACATCAATGTACCTGGCAGCCAAGGAGAGTGGACTGGAATGCGCATGGGCAAACAATGATGACTTCACTGTGCTAGTCATTGGGGGTGGAAGTTGTCATTGAGTGAGCATGTGTACTGTGTGGCTGGCACATTCAAAATGAGCAAGTAGAGCAATGAATATGCATCAGATTTTTCATGAAGCTTGAATATTCCTCTGTGGAAACTATTCGGATGATTTAGAAGGCTGCAGCTATGGGCAACTGGTGATTGGCAGCTTCATCACAATGACATGCCCAGTCATGCATCACATCTCATGCAGAGTTTTTTGGTGAAACATCAAATCACCCAGGTGACTCAGCCCCCCTACAGCCCAGACTTGGCACCCTGGGACTTCTGGCTTTTCCCAAAACTAAAATTCAGACCGTTGATGAAATTCAGAAAAATATGATGGGGCAGCTGATGATGATTGGGAGAACTGTGTGAGGTCCCAAGTGCCTACTGTGAATGGGACTGAGGCGTCATTGTCCTATGTACAGTGTTTCTTGTATTTTGTATCTTCTTCAATAAAAATTCCTCTATTTTTCATATTGCATGGATGGATACCTTCTGGACAGACTATATATATAACTACATATATATATATATGTATATATATATATATATATATATATTTTTTTTTTTTGTAAATACAAAATTCCGAAGGAAGGAAGACATATACAGCTAACATACTAAATAATAAATAACTTAAAATAGGATAATAATCCTCATACTTGGAGAATGGTATCAAGGTACAAAAATGTTTTAATAAATATAATAAGGAGTTAAATTAACAAAGGAGATATCTATTAGGTCTAAATATGAAATTTTGCATTCAAGTTCAACACTCTTATATAAATGAGTACTTACATGTATTAATATTGTTAGGAGTTATAACAGCCATATTATAAGTATACTGTGTTGACTCAGACATTTCATGGATACTTAACCCATATGGATAGAAGACATTTCCAATCAAAGGGGAGGTTACTCCTTTCTGAATTTTGCATTGGCATGCTCTGCTAAAATATGAGAACCATTTTTAAGAGGGTATTGAAAAATCAAAGAGTATTCTGATGTAGGTAACCAGGTCGATGAAAAAGATCTGGAAAGTCTGATATGAGAATGGATTGGATGTGTAGAGGATATTGCACTAAAAAGGGAAGGTCTGTGCAATGGACATATGAGTTCAAACGTTTTAATAGCTCTTATATGGAACTAGATTAAGTTTCATTTACCCCATATGTCAGAACCATCAAACTTCTAAAGGTCAGTTTCAGTTCGGCCACCGTTGTTTGGTTTTTTATCAATTAAATTATCTAAACACGATAAAGCCTGAATTATAATTAGTGGAGGAACTTCCTGATGTAAGTAGAAGGCTGAACCAAATTACTGTATTAGCCCTTTACTCAACAAACAAGTATCGAGTCCCTATCATGTCCTAGGTGTTGAAAAAATTTTTAAGTCACTGATTGCTAATGATATATGAGTCTAGACTTTAATCTATAAGAAAATATTTATCAAAGAAGCCATTTCAAAGATATAAAATTTATAATAAACTTGTGATGATCATTACAACATTACATATATTATATCATGCTGACTTTACAAAGTTTACAGTCCCACCCCAAGTAGGGTGAGTGATTCGACAATACTTAATTCATTTTTAAGAATGAATTCAGCAGTTGTATTAATCTGTCTAGAGCACTGGATATTCTTAGCAGGAATGAGAAAAGTGAACTGATGATGTGGCAGTAAAAGAGAACCAAAGCATGGAAGGCAGAGGTAGAGCTAGGGTCCCGGAATGTAGCACTTGGAGCGGCCACATCAGCATCCCCTGAGAACTTGTTAAACATGCAGATTCCTGGATCCCACTCCACACCTACTAAATGAGAAACTCTGAGAGTGGATTCCAGCAAGTTGTGGCTTAACAAGCCCTCCAGGTAATTGTAATTCATGCTCAATTTGAGAACCTCAGAGTAGATGGCTGGCGTGAAGTAGTTTAGATATGATTTGGAAGGCAATTCATGGTCACTGCTCATCAGTGGAAATAAAGAATTAAGAGACCCCATAGCCTGTAGTAGCAATATGATTTATTGGCTAACTTATGTAACGTATAACCCAGAGAGCACCTAAAACAACCAGTGTTGAAACTCTTGTTTGAAAAAATATATATTGAAAATGTTTTATTTTTTTTAATTTCACATCTGCCATTTCAAATGACAGAGCTGGGTATCGATGTCTGCCAGAAACAAGGCCTACATATTTTGTTTCACAGATAATGAATTCTTTCTTCCTCTAAAATAGTGTTGGGTAATGTTCCAAGAAAGTAATTACAGGCCAGTTAGTAAATATATGCTGAGACAGTAGAGTGCCAGATAGCAAGAACTATATGTCTGCCACTGCTGATGAACCAGCTAGAGGAGCAGATCTATTTGTTGACTTAATATGGGATAGAGACTCCATTAAAGACTGAATCTGCATCTCAGTTATTAAACATACTTCCCCACTACTTTCATCCCCATGGGTGTATATTTTCTGTTCCTTTGTTGTCTAATCGAATGACAATCAGGGATGTACACTTTTTACAAATTACTCCTGCGCTTCCTGTCTTCCTCTTTTATTCAATCGGCTTGTCAAGCTGTAAGAGATTATGTGAAAGTTTTAGGACTTAGAAATCACAGCTATTTCAATCTCATTTTCATATAAACCGAACAGTAAATTATTGTATTGTAACAGTGTGTCACTTTGGACCTAAATTACAGGGAAGTAGTTTGTAAATCCCATAACAGAGATAGATAGCCCATTTATGGAAGCATGTTTCTTACAGTTTGCTATAACTCTCAGCTCTAGCACATTTTATATAACATTTTAATATATTAGTTTGGAAGGATATAGTCATAATATCCGGGCTTTCTGATTTTGTTTCTCTCTAACCTTTGTTGCTGAAGCTGATTAGAAACCCACTTTAGCATCAGCAGCTTCATATTCTAGGATTATTCCTGTTTCAGGTCAAGAGCAACGTAAGAAACATTATGTCTGGAAATAGAAGAGTTGCTACTGTCTACCTTGCTGCTTTTCCTCTTTATACGTTGTACTTCTGTCTGATAATTAGATTCCTGCCCTGGCACTTGTGATCAGAACCTTTCCTCACACTCAACAATTGGTCTAGAGTTCTGTCTTGATTCTCCATTTAAAAAACATTATAGGAAATTCTTGCCATTATCTGCCATCTCATTACCTTCCCAGATACTATCCATTCACCCAACAGGCATTAGGCCATTTTCTTTCTAAGTACTCCAATTTGATTCACATGTATTTCAAGCAATCCTGCTTTGTGATCTAAAAGGATTTATGTGAATATCTCCTTTTGTTGCCAGTGAGAAAATGTCTTGATTGTTAGCTGTAGTGGATGCTCTTGGTACCCCACCTAGATGCTCTCAACCTGCAAGTGCACCCATCATCCATCTGCTGGGAGTGTTGAGTTAAAACTCACAGCTACTGCCATCACTACCACCCTTCTGTGGAGCATTACCTTAGGCCAGTGGTTCTCAGACTTTTGCTTGCTTCTGAATCATATAGAAAGCTTGTTAAAACCGATGGCTGGGCCCTGGCTGGTGTGGCTCAGTGGATTGAGCACAAGCTGCAAATCAAAGGGTTGCTGGTTCAATTCCCAGTCGGGGCACATGCTTGGTTGTGGACGAGGTCCCCAGTAGGGGGCGTGGGAGAGGCAACCACACATTGATGTTTCTCGCCCTCTCTTTCTCCTTCCCTTCCCCTCTCTCTACAAATAAAATAAAATAAAATAAAATAAAATAAAATAAAATAAAATAAAATAAAAACTGATGGCTGGGCTCAGCTCCCAGAGATTCTGATTTCTAACAAGTTTCCAATGATGCCAATGCTGTTGGTCTGGATGACTAACTTCGAGAGTGACTGGTCTAGTCTAACAGTAGGAGTTTCTTTGTCCTTAGAAACTATGTGTCCCATCTCCTTTGCTTGGAGCACACCATGGTTGATGACTGCTTGCCACTAGCTTGTAAAGGTCAGGCCCTCTTGCCTCAAGGTGGCAATGTTTCTCTGTTTCATTCATGTTCCAGACCTGACTGGTGGGATCAGAATTAGTCACCATCAGGAACCATGTTTTGGCTTAGCTTCCTTCCCCACTCCTGTTTATTCTGCTTCTTTCACTCTCCCTTTCATGAAAGCACTCTGACAATAAATAACCTGAATAAAATCTCTGTCTCAGACCATGCTTGTAGGGGACACAACCAGAACCATGGGCCTGTGTTTTTGGTTTCTAGTCTCTGTATTCCAAATCATTCCACAAATATGTACTGAATGCCCTGGAATATGGGAAATATCGAGACCCAGTCTTTCTCTCAAGCAGCCCACCACTTGTTCAAAAAGTTGACAAGTAAATCTACAAATACAACAGTGTGGTCGTTGCTATCCTACATCAGTGCTGACAATTTGAGGCCATGGACTTTTATCTGAGCCACGGAGGGTGTCATAAGCTGGGTCATTTAGAGAAAGAGACTGAGATGGAAATTTGTGGCGAGGGGGTTTTGAGACATATTCTTGGGAACACCAGTAAGGAAGTGAGGGAAGCATAATCGTACAGGTGGAGAGGCTGGGTGAGGCCTCTGGCAAACCCATGGGGAACTTTGTAGGCATCCAGAATTAAGGAAAGGAGTCAGTCACTAGATGCAGCCTGCTCACTAAGCAAGGCATGACATTGGCAGAAGCAACTCCCATTGGCTGAGGGGTGCCCGAAGAGGGACTCGGCTGTAAGGTGTCATTAGCCAGTTCTCCCAGCTGCTGGGATGCTGAGTCCTAGAGTAAGGATCCAGGTGAACACAGCCTCCAGTACAGGAGCCAATGCATCAAGGAGAGATCAGTCCTCAGCCCTTTCATCCCAGAACCATATAATTCAAGTTGGACGTTCTGAGAGAAAGCCTTGGGATCTAGCACGAAGAGTACACACACTCACACTCACACACACACACACAGCATCCTGGAGATCTGTGTTTGGGATCAGCTCTGCAGTACACACTGGCTTGAAGCCAGACAACCATCAATCCGAGTCCACCAACCGAGAATTTTAATTGAGTCTGTTCTTAAGCACTAAATTTCTCAAATGCCGCAAATGCTGCATGCAAGGTAAACCTGAGATTTCCTGAAAATATATCCTGCAGGCAGACCTGAAAGAGTTCCAACCTTGTTGAAATGACTCTGTGGAGTAATGCAGCAGGTAACAAATCTGCCGACAAGCAGCAAGCTTCAGAATAAACATATGTGGGCCCAGAGTTCAGAGGCTAAAGCCAATTTAATGAGAAAGCTGGAGCTATTCTTTTTGTGTGAAATAAATGTATGCCAAGTAGCCGATGTCACTGCCTAATGGTAAACAGGCCGGCTGCAGAGCTGAGCATTTGTTTTACCCTGTTCCTGGGGTCACTTAACAATGAATGGGAGCTACCTGCATTGAACAGAATTCTATCCAGTGCGTTCTAATGTCTGGTGTAAAACCTGAGAACCTAATTAAAAAGCACTGACTTGTTTGAATGTAAAATTCTTTATTTTGCAGTCCATCTATGCCAAACACTGACATGTTTCCATTGTGATAGGAACAGCATGCAGTTTGTAAAGAGAAATAGGAAACCTTAGTAAATAAAGAGCAGGCTCTTCATAAGTCTTCATAACGTTAATTACAGAATGTTAAGACAACAGAAGGAGGACTCAAGTAACCTCATACCTATCCAGAGCAAATACCATGCAGATCACAAGTTTTATTTTCCAAATTCAGTGCCAGAGATGCAGGCCATGCACACACACACACACACACACACACACACACACACACACACACGAATGAAATAGGTCCGCCTCTCTCCTTGCAGTAGCTGGAATCTGTCCTGATGGAATGGCCTCCAGCAATAATGTGAATCAGCATGAAAGAATAGCAGACCTGGCCTCTGGAAACCATCTCCCCACTGAAATGCATGTTTAAATTACCTCATGGCAAGGCCAGTGACATTCAAGGAATGAAAATGAGGTTAGAAAAATGAAATGTTTCTCCACTTCAGGGATGGTCTTTTGCCTGATTAACATTAAGTAAACGTTTTGCCCCCAAAAAGAGTGGTACCAATCCCGAGCAGCCAAATGATTATAGAACAACAAACCACTTTTATGCCCCCTATGCTTAGTTCAAGGGTTAGCAAATTGGCCCAGGGGCCAAATCCAGCGGCGCTCATTCTTGTAAGTACATTTTTGTTGGAACCCAGCTATGCTCATTTGTTTATATACTGTCTGTGGCTGGTTTCTGCACCATAATGGCAATTGGGGAGTGCAAACGAGACCATATGGCTCCCGGAGCCTAAAATATTTGCTGTGGAGCCCTTTTACAGGAAAGGTTCACCTACCCTCTGCTCTAGTCTGTTCTTGTTCAGGATAGTCCAGGTTTACTGATGATGAGTATCACCTGGAGCACTTGGTAAACCTATAGCTTCTCCAGCCCCTCCTTTGGAGATTCTGATTCAGTGAGTCTGAATAAGACACAGAGACTTCTGTCATTAACAGGTACTGCTGGAACTTTGGAGAAACATTGGTTGAGTTATTTTACTCTGCAATTGTACAAAACGTGTGTGTGTGTGTTCATCAAGTCTATGTTTTTTTCTTTAAATTCCTCCTCATCTCCCCTTAGAAGTGCAAGATACAGACCAACGGACCACGTGGCATTGATATGGGTGGGGTTTGCTAGGAGCAGAGCTTATGCCAAGGATTTGGGTGCGTGTTGTTTATTGAGAGGGCATTCTCAGGAGAAATGAAGTCGTGGAAGCAAGACAGGGTAGGGGAAAAAAGCTAAGCAAGGGTGCGGTCTCAGAGGCAGACACACTCAAGTATGATCCCACAGGGGCCTCTGCAATTTGAATCCCCACAGAGTTAATCCCACCTTGAAGCAAGAGGGCTTGCCTGTGTATACTGTCCCTTGATGCCATCGATCAGTCATTTGCACGTAGGGTGTTCTTGAACAGAGGACAGCTGAGAGCCATTAACAGCAGGACCTGGGCCACATGTACACCTCCAGGAAAGGAGGATGGGGGAGATGTATAGATAGCATCCAGTACAGGAGTTAAACCACCAAATGATTGAAATGTAGGTAGACTCATAATGGGCCCTCCAGAAAGTCGTACCTGTGGTAGTCTCGTGGTGATGGCCAGAGGGAAGGAGGTGTGGGGGCTGGGAGGAGGGGGGCAAAAAGGGTGAAAATGGGGACATCTACAATAGTGTCAATAATAAAAAGGTAACTTGAGCCCGGCTGGTGTAGCTCAGTTGATTGAGTGTGGGCTGGGAACCAGGCAGTCCTGGTTCAATTCCCAGTTGGGGCACATGCCTGGGTTGAGGGCCAGGTCCCCAGTGAGGGCCATGTGAGAGGCAACCATACATTGCTCTTTCTCCCTTCCTTCTCCTCTCTCTAAAAATAAATAAATAAAAAGTCTTTAAAAATTATTAAAGAAAGGTAACTTGAAATATATGTTTAAATTAGTAAATCTTTGGAAGTAATAAATACATCTGCTAGCTAGCACTGACATCTTCAGCCTTCTACCATCTTTGAAAAGTAAGAGGAAAATTTGAGTTAGAAAGAAGCAACTTTTCCAGTAAATAATGATTGTTTTGTTGACCAGTGTTTGACTGGGTAAGATCTTTGAGTTATGGTTACCTCTGGAATGAATACTTGAGGTTCTTCTGTATTCGGATGCATGCAACCATTGCAGAGGCCCGTTTGGATTAGGACTATGTCAGAGAACTTCTCTTCTCTAGCCCTTGACACTTCATAGAAGATCTACAAGCTTTTTAGAAGGAACATTCAATAAAGGGTACATTACGGGAATGTAAAACAAAGTTCCACTCTCCATACTTGCGGTTTACTCTCCAAGGAAATAATAGCCAGCACGGCTTGCTAATTCTTTCAACCAGCAAGGCAGACATTAATCCCCCCCTCCTGTTCCAAGGTCACATAGCTAGTCAATGGTAGAGCTGAATGTTCTGCAGAAAGGACTACATAGACCCTATTTAAAAAGTTGTCTTTCTGTTTTAACCCAAGTTGTTTGAATAAACTGAGAACTTGTCAGTGTAGAGCAAAGGCTCCTTCAGACATTTCTAGATGACTTCTTGGGTTTTGCAGTGTATACTCTTCAGGCTCTCAGGAGCTGGCAGAGGGAGGAAGAGGGAGCTGTGATATGGTGAGAGTTGTTCTGCTGTGCTCAAACCAGTTCTCACTTTCAAACCCCTCTCTCTGAAAGATGAACAGAGTAAAGGTCGGTGACCCCGGAAGAGGCTGTGTGACCTGAGAGCCTCCTAGGGTCCCCTCTGCCGCCCTCCCTGTGTGAAGACAGTGGGGACAGCTCATATAAAGAACATGGAAAGTATTACATTGTTTTGTTTTATTTAATTTATTATTATTTTTTATTTTTACTTTTTTATTGTTGTTCAAATCCAGTTGTCTCCATTTTCCTGCCAGCACTATCCCCGACCCCACTCACCCTCACCCTCCATCCTTCCCCGCTTTGGCTTTGCCTATCGGTTCTTTATGCTCCTTGATGACCCTTTCCCTTCTTTCCCCCGTTATCTCCCTCCCCCCTCCCCTCTGGTACCCTGTGTTATAGACCTCGCAGAATGAAGGTAAAAAGAGCAGCTAGAATCTTGTCTCACTCTATTCTGCTATCTGTCCTATTGAGGTTAGGTTGGCTTAAACTTTTGTTGAACTGAACACTGTATGAAATAAGGATATTTGCCCTAAATAAGTTAAGGATACTTTCAACAACATTTAAACAGAGAAATATTGAACAAGATATAGTTCCTGGGTTAACTCAGTGTTTTTGTAAGTTGATAACAAAAATAGAACTGTGATTGTATCTCATGTATTTTGGGAAAAGGAACAAAAGGCATAATGGGTTCGTCAGTGAAGAAAAGGGAGACCTGGCAGGGCCTAGATTTTCCCATGACTCTGCTGTGATGTGAACTTGAGATTCCAAAAAATAAACGGAGCTGATTTCAGAGCCAGTGCTATTCCCAATGTGCCACACCAGTTCCCTACAACTCTCCTGAGGCTAGGGCTAGATCAGCATCCCTGGACTTGGGCCTCACCCATGGAGGGCTGTATGTGGGGATGGCTGAACCACAAAAAGGAATGATAGCAGAACTCAGGCCTAGGCCCTCCACGAAACCATTCCTTCTCTCTCTAGGTGGACTTATGCGAGTCTTGTCTTGCCATGAACCTGTACTGCTTGTGCATTCTTCCATTTTAGAACTTAGCACCTGGTTATACTTTTTTAAAACCTCTTTTTCAAATGTATGAGATCAGGAGCCCACCTAAGGTATGCTGTGTTCTATGAATTCATTCATTCAAAAGCTGTTTATTGAGTGTGTACTATGTGACAGGTGTTGTTTTAGGTGCTATAGGCACAATAGTGAATAAAACAGACCAAAATTCTTGTCTGTAAGGAACTTACGATTTATCAATGGAGGCAGTACATTGTGTATTCTATATGGGTGAGTGCTGAGGTCTAAAAATGAGGCTGGTGATCAGCATGGGAGCGTGATCTGCTTCATTTCTGAGCTGGGCCTGTACGACCCTCCTTAAGAAACCTGGCAGCCCCCTACCGCCATGTGTGACTGCATCGATAGATCTTGAGAATAGTATGCCAAGGAAGTCGCACAGTAAACATGAAGAACCATATGATTTCACTCATAGGTGGGATACAAAACTGAAAGTGGCAAAGGAACAAACAAGAAAAAACAAACAAAACTCAAAGACACAGACGTGAGCATGGTGGTTACTGGAGGGAAGGGGAGTGGCAGGGCTGTAAAGGATCAACCGGTCAAATTGATGGTGACAGAAGATCAGACTATGGGTGGTGGGCACACAGCACAAAACACATGATGCGTCATAGAAAAGTACATTCGGAACCTATGTAATTTTATTAACCAGTGTTGCCCCTGTGCATTTAATTAAAAATAAAAAAGTAATAATACGAAATCGAAACTTAGGCTAAGACAGGAAACAGGTGTTGGGGGGAGAGTTACTATTGTAGACAGTGGAGGGAAAGCCTCACGGAGAAGTTGCCATTTGATTACATACTTAAGGCAGTGAGGGAAGAAGTCTGCAGGGATTTGGCAGAAGAGAAGCTCGAGAAGGAGGATAAAGGTGAGGACCTGGAGGCAGGAGCATGCTTATGTGTTTAAAACCCAACAAGGAGCCTTTTTAGGTCTGGACTAGAGTACACAGGGGAGAAGTTATAGAGGAGGTCAGAAAGGAAAGGACAGGTGGGGACAGAGCTCACCTATGGCCTTGAAAAGCACAATAATGACTGGCTTTTACTTTGAATGAGATCAGAAGCCATTGGAAAGCTTTGAGCAAAAGAGTTATGTGAAATTTCAGTTTTAAGAGGATCACACTAATATTTAATTAATTCATTAACTAACTAATTAACATGTGCTTCCAAGAAGTGCACATAGAAGCCCGACTTTGGATCGAGCTTAAGCACACTTTCCTAGAAGCTGCTGGCTCAGCACGGAGCCATGGGTCTCATCAAGAGACAACGAGAAGGCAGCCACAACTGACGAATGTGAGAGAAGCCCAGTGGCCCTGAAGTCTTACATAACTCCTACTGCTACCAGCAGATCAAATCATTGTCTTGGGCCAATGTCCCCCCAGTTTAGGCAACGTGGGCAGTCCTCATATAGCAACAAGTTAAGTGAAGAAAATTGTGATAAGAAGATGCATCCCACCTACATCTCTAGCATCCAAGACTGAGCTGTAATGTCCTGGCCAATTGTAGCAGGGCATAGAGAGCTGTGCACCATTTGGGCACTTGAAACATGCGGGCAGATGATATTCTGAGTCCTCTTTTTGTTAAATCATTGTTGTGTATTTTCTTGGCCAACTCGCAGGATCGAACACCTCTGGTACACAGTCACAAAACCTTATAAGTTCCCAGAAGTGTCCATGGTAAAGAAATCTCAGTGAATTAGAAGATTTTAATCTCTAATTTATGTCTAGATTCACTCTTAAGTCACAGGCTAATATCCTGAGTAGAAAATGTTGATTCCAACAGGAACTGCAGCATCTTGTGTGCACACTTCTACAGTGTGGCCACAGATAGATGGTCAGGAACACTTTCACTATAAGAATATGTGAGGTTTAAAGAATGTCAAAACAAATTTTTACCGAACAGATGAAAGTAAGGAATTAAAATACTTTTGCATCAAAGGTGGACAGCAGGGATGGCTGGGGTAGGGGGGAGTGGGGGCGGTAAAATGGAGACAACTGCACTTGAACAGCATTAAATTTAAAAAATTTAAAAAAATATTTTTGGAATTATAATACTTTAAAGAATTCCATAACTGGAATTCCTGGAATGTTTATCCAAGATTTTTAAAAATCCATCTCTGTTTTTTCAGAATGAGCATCTTAATTTCTTTTTATTTTCTAGGCATTTTTGAAGTCCATTGTGATATTTTCCATTTTGTGTGTGTGTGTGTGTGTGTTTAATTGAATCATCTTCACTTGTTTTGCCCACCCCACCCCCAGACTCCCTCTTCTGGCAACCGCCAATCTGTTCTCTTATCAATTTTTTTTTTAATCCTCATATAAGTAAGATCCTACAGTATTTTTCTTTCTCTGTCTGGCTTATTTTACTTAGCCCAATACTCTCAAGGTCCATCCATGCTGTCTCAAGTGACAGGATTTCCTTCTTTTTATGGATGAATTGTATTCTATTATGTGTGTGTCTGTGTACTTTCACCTGCCAATGGGCACTTCAGTTGTTTCCATGTCTTCGCTATTAGAAATAGTGATTTGATATCCTGTGGATAAAAGTTTTAGTGCTTTATAGGTTATACTGATTAATTTCTTTAAATGTTTACTTGTATTTAATTTATAAATTTCCTGTTACTATCTGTTTGCCTACTTTCCTATTTGTATGTTCCTTCTTTTATGTTGATTTGTATAAATGTTTTATGTGTCAGTGATATCTGCAATCTATCACAAACACTTTTTGTCTTTTGTCTTAAAAGTGTACTTTAAAAATTAACTAAATCTTTATTTTTATGTAAATTCTGCCTTTGCCAATGTGTGTAGAAATCTTCTTTCTACCTCAACAGGAGACCACTAAACACCTATATTTTCTTTCTGTGCTTTTAAAATTCATTTTTATACATCTGAATTTTTTTGTGACCAGATAATTTTTCCCTTTACATTTCCCATATGCCGGACACCTTTTTTCCAACCCATTACCTGGCTGATTACTTCTTTCCCCTGGGCTGTGAGATGCTATCTGTAGTGTGGAATAAGGTCTTATGCTGTGCTTGGCCCATTTCTAGAGTTTGTCTTTGGTTTCACATCTCCGCTCGTGCATCACCCGCACATCAGGAACATTCCTTTAATTATTACACCCTTGATTTGCAGTTTGAAATCTGCTGCTTCAAGCTTATCAAAACTTTCTTGGCTATTCTTGCACATTTAATTTGTCCAGACTATCTTGGCAAGAGTTTAAACACGCCATTTGGATTTTTGTTGAGATTGCTTCAAATATTTTGATTAATTTAAGAATAATTGAAAGTTTTACCATATTAACTTTCCATCCAGACATATGGTTCCTCTAGTTTTCCAAGACTTAAAAAATTTTCTGACCGTAAATTATTATAGTCTTCTTAATGTGGATCTTGCATGTTTCTCACTAAGTTTATTCCTGTTCATTTTATAATTGTCAGTATTATAAATGAAAATTTTGGTTTTATTTTTTTAACTTTGTTCCTGGGTATGTAAGGAAACTATAACTTTGTGTACATATTTATTTATTTATGTTTCATCAGATTTTATGGCATGGGGATCTTGTCAGTTTTAAGGTGGCCATAAAGAGA
The DNA here is from genome assembly GCA_004026765.1 of Micronycteris hirsuta. Taxonomy (NCBI): domain Eukaryota; kingdom Metazoa; phylum Chordata; class Mammalia; order Chiroptera; family Phyllostomidae; genus Micronycteris; species Micronycteris hirsuta. The sequence continues at coordinate 116,451 of PVJI01003356.1, forward strand.
ACATTGGCACAGTTGAACCTTCCAAGGATTTCTAAACAATATTTCCTTTGGTGATGAGTTATTTCTGAGATCTTTACATGTAACTCTGCATTTCTTTTTGTGAATACTTTATGCAACCTTCCACCTGTGGCTGAGAGAACAAAGGAAAAACGAGGAGCAATGTGACCGATGCTAGGAGTGACCATTAGTTTTTAGAAAGCTATACTACTTCCAAATGAGATAATGCATCTTTTCCACATAATTTAGCAAGCAACAAGTGGGAAATAATGAAGTCAATGAACTTTATTTTTATTATGTTGATAGTTCAAGTTTTCTGAGTCAAACAAGCAATGTAATAGATAATGGCTATCAATATGAAGATATTGATATGCTTGAGTGACACCCTCCTTGGGGTTGAAATAGGAGTGACAAACCAGACACAGTGGTGTGTGTTCCCTAGTCCTTTTCATTGTGCTCTGGCTCAAATTCTCACCCCACCTCCCCCGAAGACGTCTGAGGGCCACTGACCACTCCCTCGGGAAATCTCTGGAGCTACATACACAGCAGACATTGATGGGAATGAATTGTAAGCTATCCTTCCCACTCTCTAATTAGACTTTCCAGCCTAATTGCAGGAGATGAAATCGAGGGAGATCAAATTTACTTAGATGACCAGACCTTAGAACCATGACAAAGCAGTTCATTGACAAGTACAAAGCCAGCATGCTCCTGGGGGTAAAACTGAACCTCCTCCGTCTCATCAGAGATCAGAGTGTCAGATCTACCTGCTTTGTATTCTTGTCCACTGGTTTTAGGTATTGTTATTTTTATGTTTGTTAATTCCCTTATTGTTTTCAAGTAGAAATGAATATTGTTTGTTTTTTAAAAAGAAAACAGTCTATTATTTAGAGGAGTGAATTTCTCAAGAACTGTTTTCTTGGAAATTCATTTTGGAAAGTATTTTCATAAAACTCTTGTATACAAAGTGAAGAAAATAGTCAATTGTAAAGATATATTATGTACTGGAGACACTATTCATTCCCATGATATAAGAGGTGCCGAAAAATGTTGCTCTTTCCGTTTATCTTAAATTGATTTGGTCTCCTTCATGAAGCTTCCTCCACCATGTAATAGAAGAAAAATAAATTCTCAATCTGCTTTAGGCTTTTTATTTAGGGCTCAATCTCTCATAAGGAGGAAGACACAGTGTCTCATTCAGCCTCCTTCTACCTCAGCTTGTTGCAAATAAGATGTTGCTCAGATGTGTGAGGTGAAGGGGAGGCTTCCCCAGCCCTCGTGGTTGCAAAAAGAATCAGGACCCTTGGGAGTCACATCCTTTGTTCTGTAGTCATTGATGTATGTGTCAGCAGGTGGAATGTATAGTCAGTCTCCTAACTGGATTATTGTCCAACATCCTCTTCTGGTTGACATGGATTCCCCTTAGATTAGAATAGCTCCAGATGTCCAAGTCTGTGCTGTTTTTTCTGTGCAGCCTTCTGGCCAGTGGTCCAGCCCCAGCCTTCACCATTGGGCCAGCTACCTCTGCCATACCATGCCCACGATGAGCCCCTTGGCAGTGTCTAGCTAGAATGCACAGTTCCTATAAATGTGTGTATGAGTTTTCTGGATGTCTGCCCAGAAAAAGTACAGCCGTTGTTAATATAACAAAAATGATTTGTGTGACATGGATGTAACCTGACAGCCAAGGAGAGTGGACTGGAATGCACATGTGTGAACAATGACAACTTCACTGTACTAGTCAGTGGGAGCGGTAGACTCCACTGAGTGAGCATGTGTGCTGTGTGGCCATCACATTCAAAATGACTGAGCTAGTCAAATGTGTCGTGGTAAAATTTGTTCCATGGCTTCTGTGACCATAGTGGAAGGAACATCGTGCTGCAATTGCTAGCGACTTGATTCAAACCGCTACCAATGAACCCAATTTCCTCAAGGAGGTCATAACTTTGAAGGGGACTGAGGCATCACTGTCCTGTGTACAATGTTTCTTATAGGTTGTATCTTCAATAAATGTCTCCATTGTTCATATTGGATGGCTGGATACTTTATGGACAGACCTCACTATCCATCGTTACTCATATCTGTCCCTATACACTAGACTCACAACATTTTATGTTGTGAATCCCATCCTGCAGAATTCGTATGCTATGGCAGGCATGTAAATAAATTTACACAGAGTACATAGGACTAGAAGAGCTGAGACTATATGACCCCCCTCTGAACTCAGAGAGAGGCCAAGAGAAATGGCCCGAGAGTGGGCCAGAGAGCGAGGGTCCAGAAGCTGGCTAGAGAGAGAGCAAGGGTGCCTATGAGTGTACTGGAGAGGGTGAGAAGGGGAGAGGGTGAGAAGGCGAGAGGGCGAGAAGGCAAGAGGGCCTGAGTGCAGGCTGGAGTGAGTGAGGGAGAGGGGAGGGAGAAGGGGCCCAGGAGCGGGGCCCCAGGAGTGGGCCACAATGCCTCAGCCACTCTCTCCAGAGGAGAGAACGCCCCACCCCTGCCTTGACAGGCTTTTATTGTTTTTCCTGGGTACATTACATCAGAATGGTCTTCATTTATTATGCGTAGATTTGGTTTAGGTGGTAGACAGCCAGGAAGATACATCAAAAGGATTATTCAAAAATGCAAAGACAGAGGTATGGCTAAACTTGAAAGGATTAGCACCAGTCTAAGGAAGCTAGATATGCATTACCATCTGTTTTTTTCTGATCCAGGGTAAGAGGGTTTATTTAATAGCAAGAGCAAGGCTTAACTCTAGGAAAGATGCCATCCTGACTTACCCACAGGAAATCCCGTTTTCACACACGTGGGGCCTACTTGCTGTCCCACGTTACACTGGGGTTTCTTTTAAACGTGGAACATTGGGCTACATTTCCCACGGTGAGTGAAAGAGTTCTCCTATAATTTTATATGGTGAATTTTGTTTCACCCCAGCTAATGTAAATTGCGAATTGTTATATCTGACTCATTTTTGACTCTCCAGCACCACACCTGATACCTGGAATATAAATAATCAATATGTACTCTCTTCATGATTGAGAATATTTCTCCATTCCCACTGATGGTAAATTTCAGACCACTAAGCACGCACATGGTATTGGTGTGAATGCACACAATATTGAAACAGTGGTAGAAATAGGGAAAAAACAACATCGAGGGACATGTTACGATAATAACACATTTTAGAAGGGTCCTCTAGATACCTTTTGATCCAGCTTCTGAATTTATAACATAAAATTGTCATTTGTACTGGATAAATGTCTCTAGTTTATGGAATTCTTGCAGTGATCTGGACCAAAACTCAAGCAACCTACTGAAACTAGCACAGCCTCCTCTCTTTTCCTCTTGTCATTTTTTATGTGGTGCTGAACCTATAAATGGTGTTTCACCAAATACAAGAAAGGGATCAAAAACCTGATCACAAATACTTACATGAAACAGTTTAAAGAGTTGTTGTTTTTTTTTTTTTTAGGTTCCCTAAAAAGAAAAAGAAAAACCTCCATTGAGAAGAGAGTATGTGGGGGGGGGGGTATAAAAACAAGCGATTCAGAGTCGGGTTGAGGTTTTGAGGTTAACTGCAGCAATGCCTTCATTGCAAGGAGCGCTTCCGCTGTCTGTCCAGGGGGTGCGCCGTCTGTCCGGGGGGTGCGCCGTCTTGGACAATGTCTGCATTCTCTCTGGCTTTGGGTCCACGGTGCTTTGCAGTGCGGTTAGGCAAAACTAAATAACTGTTGTCACTGCTCTGTCACTTGTCTGTGAGATATCTGGTTTCTTTCACACTAAAGAAAATGTCTCACAATGATGGGGTTTTGTATGAGTGTGCTCTTTCTTCCAGAAAAAAAAATACTGATTTCAGGATTTATCTCTGTTCACATGGAGAAAGAAAAGAAGATCTAAAAAGTTTTGCTCCTCCCTCCCTATAGCAGTTCTTGTCTGGCTTCCCATCGGGAGAAATGTTACCTTCAGCATGGTCAGCATATGAAAGAGACAGCACCAGATGCTTCAAATAGTCATAATTGAGAAGGATATGAAAAAGGAGGCCTCTTCCTACTGTGTTTCATTTAAACGTGGAAGGGAAAAGCCCTTTGGGTAAATTAGCATTCAGAGGATTTAACAAAATGAATGAACTCTGACAGAGGCCTCTAATATATCTATTTGATGATCTAGCAAGTCTGGTTCCCCGTTACCTGGGCTACTACCCTGCTTTGGAATGCCATGGAGTCATTAAAATGTGAGACGGATTCTCTGGGAGAAAAAACCAGATGAACCTTGACTTGCACACAGTGTCTCTTGCTAAATAGCATTTCCTTTGACTGGCCATACCTTTCCCTTGGTACTACATTTCTCACACACTCATCTGAACAATCAGAGAGCTGACTGAACTTCAGCTGCCCAAACCAAAGAACTGTTGGGAACACTCTTTACAAGGCATGAGCAAGTGCACTCTCTATTTATAACCTGTTATTAAAAGCCAGCCTCTGTTGTGTTGTAGGAATAAGAAAAGGAGATATAAAGGGAGAAGCTTGTCATCACAAAGTAAGAAAAATAATACATATATGAGTCAACTATCCCTAATACAAAATTCCAAAAAAAAAAAAAAACCTCTGAAAAGTCAAATGCCTTTGTGGTAACTCGTTCAACTGAAGTTGGATGGATTTGGTGGCTGAGCCCTACCTGACCTACAGGGAACTATTCATCTTTATTTATCTCTTGTAATAACTATTCACATGCTTCATGGTGGAAGTATTAGTGATCACAGGGCTGTCCCCTGAGGGTCCTGTAGAATAGGTATAGCGTTACTTTTACAAATCTGAAAAAGTCTGAATGTCTGAACAGAAAATTCTAAATATTGCAACAGACAAACCTATACACTTGTCTTGCTACTGTGTGAGGCATTGTGCCAACTGCTTTGCAAATTTCATCTCACTGAAGCCTTACAACCTCCCTCAAAGATAGACCCTGCCGTGATCTCTGGTTTGTAGATGAGGAAACTAAGGGTTGGAGAGGTCAAATAAGTCACTCAGTGTCACTCTTCCAGTTATGTATTGTTGCATACTAAACATCCCTGAAACGCAGTGGCTCAAAACAGTGCTTTCTTGTTACCACATGCATTTTTGTGGTTTGACTGGACTCAGGGGGCGGTTCTCACATGTGGCTGCTGTCAGACAGGAGCTGGAGATGGAATCATCTGGAGGTGCCTTTACTCACATGACCTGTACCTCAGCTGGCACTTCTCGGGGCTTGTCAGGCATCTGGCTCCATGTGGCTTCTCTGCATGGCTACATCACTCCTTCCCACGTGGTGGCCTCAGCATAATGTGGTGACTGGCATCCCCTAGACTAGAGCAAATGTGACAAGAAACAAGAAGTGGATTTTGCCAGTTTCTGAAATGCTAGGCTCAGAAACTGGCACAGTCTTGCTGCTACATTTTTTCATAGACGTGGACTTCAACTCCAATGAACATCTAGGACTTGAATTTCGGTCTACCTAGTGCCAGAGCCCACTCACAATGGAGGGAGCTCAACTCTCATCCATTCCTCCTTCCAAATGCCATGTCCACTTTGCAGTGTTGTTTTGCATAATATTCCTTTGTTCCCCCAGTCATGTTCCTATAATCTCCTACCTCTACCAGACTATCATGTAAGGAGGGTATTTGGAGGACAAATGAAATAGAGATCTGTGGTATTTTTAAGGGAGTGGATACTGAGAATTCATTCTCTTCTCTTCATCTTGCACTTGCTTCACTGATCCAGATTTTATCCCCCTTTTTTTTTAAATCCTAACCTCAATAGGAGAAAACTTGACATTCATAAGCAAGGAGAGACTCAAGGAAAGATTAATGTGAAGAAGGGACAGGAGAAAAAGGAGAGAGTGTTCATTCTGGAATATTCCAAGTGCATAGCACCTTTACTCCTCCCTCTACCTCTCCTGTACCCCAAAACTCTAATGTAGGCCTGCCACTACAATGTAACACTTTTCAAGCTTATTCTTGTAAATATTTACCCCGGCTCCTAGCACAGCTAGGCTCCCTAGCTGCACGAAGCTCTGTAGGTCAGCAGATATGCGTCTCAGACGTCTTACCTGAGGCCTGTGTCTAGGTCACCCTCTATTCAACCGCAAGTAGAAAAACAAATAGCTGGTCATGCTCATCAGCTGGCACGGTTTTCATTTGGGCTGTAATGAGACCTTGAGCTGTTTTTGCCCTTATGGCTTAAGCTTCAGTGTCTGGTCAACTTGGAACAAATAGAGCAAATAGTGGAGGCCTTGAGAATTGAGGTTCCGTGCTGATTTAGGGAGGAACAATCACAGTGCTGTTCAAAAGGAGACTTGATGCTCTTGTGGTGTTTTAAGGGAAAACCAAAGATTCACTGGGATTTAGCTTACTGGCAGTCAGGATGTTGAACGGGCAGAGTTCACAATTATCAAAATTGCATGTTTTTTTTTTTTTCCCCCAGGGGGCTTTTGGGAGTGAGCTCCAGAGCAGGCAGCTGTGTTGATCAGATGCTGCTGAATGGGAGCCCTGCATTAGTCAGTCTTCCCCAGACGCCCCTGGTGTTTGCTTTCTGATTCCTTTCTCTCCCCACCTTGCCTTCTGAGTGCTGAATAGACCAGCAGCCTCCCTTGCCCTGTCTTCCACTGCGCTCCCAATGACTACACAACTTCTATCCAACAAACTCCGTGGTTTTCTGACTCCTCTCATTTTTGTCCTGTCAAATGAAAACTACTGATGGCTTCTTCCTACAAAAACAAATGTCACTGCCTGGAGCATTCCTGAATTCGAGGTCATTAGCACAGGGTACAGATATCAAGCGTAGCTTGTTATGATTTACCCCTCTTGTTTGAGTGAAGATACTGTAGTGGCTGAGAACCTTTCCTAAGACAGAATAATGAGCCTCAGGGCCAAAGCAGTAGTTAAGCGCGCAACCGTTCTGGTTGCTAGGCTGCAAACGCCAGGAGAGAACTTGCTGCTTTCCCACTGGTAGAATTGTTATGTAGCAATGTAGGAGGGCCTTTGGGATCTCTGTATCCAATTGCCTCATTTTACCTGTTAGGAAACTGGGACCCAGGTAGGTAAAGCCATCTCGCCACAGATCTGCAACAATACAATGAAGTTATAACCCAACCCTCCTAATTCCGCCTAGTGCCATGACCATAACACAATGCTGTATTCAGATCACAGTTTTTCTCCTTTGTCCATCAAAATATCCTGTGCATTTTACTCTGTCCCACACTTGCACAACACTGTGATTTATACTCCTGTCACCTCAAAGCTAATTTTCTAGATCTCCTTTATAGTGTGGGTACATTGGTCAAGAGAGCATTCTTTGTTCTCGGTTCATTTGCTACCAACATGTACATCCCTGCTCTCCGTTCATTTTGTGTAGTTATGCCCAAATTGCCAGGGAAACTAGCACACCTTTCATCCAGAAGATGGACGAGAATAAGGTCAGGTCTGTTGAGCATGGTATAACCTCCCCTCTAGTGTCAGCATGCCTGGCTGATGGAGGAGGTTTACCCTCTCTGTAAAGATTATAACTCCAGCAAATAGTGGATTGTATTATCTGCTGTACGCTAGCTCATGAGGAGCCCGTCCGAGGAGGAAGGGTCCTACATACAGTGTAGCTCTCTGCAGAACCTATGGCAGGCCCCCATAATCTAGGGCATGCATGCAAGATGGCTGATGTGGAGATTTACTCCTCATTTGGGATCCGAGAGAGAATGGTCCAGGTGTCTCCCTGGAAGCCAGAGTGAAGGAGCTCCCAGGAAGCTAAAACGGTGCACAGTGACAGGGTGATGCACCTGCCTTTGACCTTTCAGATCCATCTGAAAAACAAACTTATCTTTCTCAGGAAGTGATGTATGGCAGGATTGTTTTCATTGTCATAGTGTTTTCTCTACTCACCCCCATCCCATCCAAAATAATATGGGAACTCTGAAGATTTTAGGCTCAGTTGATAGGCTTATGTGGTTACTGCGTGTAGCTGTTACTGACTCCAGGCCATCCACAAGCAATTCAACAGCTGTGCCCCAGCGGATCCGCCAGTAGTGGAGCTGGAATCTGAGCCATTGTGTTCAGTTCCCAGAAAGGGAGATCCCTGGGATGCAGATAAAGAACTGTTGACTCACAGAGAAAGAAGTACCAGGGAAATGGCCTCTGGATTGCAACTCGTATCCAATTAATCTTTTTCCCAAACCCATTACCTACCCTTTTTGTCCTTATGGAAAGGTCAGCTTGAACTGAGATATTAAGACAATTTATAAGGGGACAGAACCCACCGTCTTCTCAGGTCGCCGGCCATCTGAATAAAGGGCCCATAAAGATTCAATCCCTGTCTCTACTTAATGGTTCTGGTGGTGACAAGTAGCCTGAATACCAGCTTTTCAGGTTTCAGTAATTGTTATGGTAGCTACAACCAGGCAAAATGGGATAAAATCATGTATCCCATAGCAGCTTTAGTGGTTTTCAGTTTTTATCTCAAAATTTCCTAGAGGTATAAAAGTCATGCTCCATTTGCGGCTTCTTATCCTTCACAATGGGATCCCAGTCTTCCTCTCAAACTAAGATGCGTGGTACATCCCTTTGACCTACCCCTTCTATGCCCTGACTGCACCCAACTCACTGAGAAATGCTGTGGACTTTTAACACATGGCACGTACTCTTTCTTTCACTGGAGTATCCATCTCTGCTGCTTCTACCTGATAAACTGTTACTTGTCCTATGAGCTCCATCTGACTTATTTTGCCTTTTACAAGGATCTTATTATGGATGTTATCATATGTTTCTGCCACATCTTCTTTATGAATACACCTTGAAGAATGAATGTCTCCTTGACTACTCTCAGGCTCGGAGCAGTTTTACTTCTCCCAGACCATTGATTTGTATTTATCTTATCAATGGCCAATGGTGACTTTTGCCAGGTTTTCCTTTAACAACGGTTGCTAAGACTTTCTTAGCCAACATTGCAGTTGGTGTACAGTCAAGGGTATGAATTTTCACAATTACTTTTCTGGCTGTATTTTAGGAAATGAACTTTGCTTTTCTTTTACTTTTAAATTTGATATTTTGTCATTTATGTATCATTTAATGGAACTCCTTTCTGGAACAAGG